>JANHFT010001496.1:279737-297462 GCA_032467955.1 Pseudoxenodon macrops
CAACACGTAATGATAGTCATAGGGTACAAATAAGCAATCAGGAAACAATATCAATAAGAAGTCATAGGATACAAGCATCAAGTGACTCTGGAAGACATATGTGTGAGTTATGAGAACTCATAGTAGGAGTTAAGGAAAGTCCTAAGCAGAATGATGTCTCTCCAGTCACAAAGATTTGGAAGGTACTGAAGGACAACAATCATAACTGGATTATAATAATCTGGGCAGCCAAAAGAAGGTGGAAAAGAGATTAAGGGAACGAATTTTGTTCCCATCTAATGGTCTCCTGGATTTTTGTAGCCAAATGTAGTATCTTTTATTTGTTTAGTGCATTTCAGTGAGTGTTGCCTGGATTAGTCCTTGCAGTTTTATTGGAAGCATTTTCGGAAGTGGCTTGCCATTGCGCTCTTCTTCCAAAGCCACCCAGCTGGCTTTCATGCTTAAAATGGGACTAGAACTCACTGTCTTCTAATTTCTAGCCTGGTGCCATAATCACGCCACCAAATTGATTTTTTTTTGAAGACCAATCAATTGTTTTGTTCCTGACAACAACTCTATGTCCTCAAACATTTTGAAAGACATCTCTGCTTTCTTTCCCCTTTTTTGCATTTAATTTTGTCCTTGGAAAATTAAATGAGGACTGTTCCCAGTTGCAAAATTGTGGATGATTACTAGACCATAACCCTATTTGTATGCACAATCAGGCAGAACTAACCCAGGAGCTTAGAGTTAGCTGGGGATTATGGAGGAATATAGGCCAAGCAATTGAAGGATACCAAGGGGAGGAAAGGGTGTTTTCAATACTCAGCATCTTCCCCAAACATCAATCTGTGCCCATCTTCCTCAGGTACCAGAAAACTGATTATGTTTCACGAAGAGGAACAGCTGCAACCTACCTGACTGCATGGGGCCAACAGCTACTTAAAGAGCGAGCGAGGTGCCAATATAATAAACAAAATCCAAACAAATGATCCTGTGTGCAATCCACAGAGGTGTGACATTGTGAGGGATGCAACAATTATCAGATCAGATTAAGCAGCTGCCTGTGCTGTTGAGCTGCAATTTTATAGATAATGAATAGGACTCATTTCTAGGTAGAAAGGCTTTGCTTTTATTTATCTTCATTTTCATTTGCAGCACTGTACCATCAAGAATGTTCAAACGGAGGCCATGAACAATATCATGTATGTATGTATTTATTTGTTTGTTTGTTGCGAACAATAAATTTGTATAGCTCCATCATGGATTCCTCTACTCATAGAAGACTCTTGAGTTGTTAAATGCAAGCTACATGCAAGTGAAAATATTTGGTGCTTAGTCGCTTTGACTACAGGTAGTCAGAGGTGGGTTCCTACCGGTTCTAACCGGTTCTTTAGAACTGTTTGTAGCTCGGCGATGATGTCATGGAGCCGGTTCCGTCAGTGTCTCCGTGGGCACTGCCATCTTGGATTTTGCTTCTGAGCATCACAGAAGCTATTTTTTGACTGCTGTGCAAGCGCGCCTGGCCTAGATCGCCCTGCCTTCTCTCGTTTTTCTTGCCTTGTACCCAGATTTGTATCTCACATTGTTCCACATTTTTAACAATATAAAAGTAGGGACTCCTTCATTCTCATTGGAAGTGGGAGGGAATTGATGCAAACACTGAATATTTGGTGATGGATCCTTAGGTTGAAAGACAGATGAGTGAAATAATCAATGTACACGGGTGATATTGTACCCCAGTATGACATTGGACTGAATAATGGAAAATAAATGAATGAAATCTTTTCATTTAAGGTTTCAATGTATAAATGCATGCATATGGATTTAAAACATTCCTAATTGATTGTAGTTCCGGATTACTAGAACTGCATTTAAATACTTCTATTCATGTCTGATCACAAAAGCTGACTAAGGATAATGTGCATGAGAACTCTAAGTTTATGTTCCAAAAAGTCTTTTTAAAAATAAAATAAAAACAGAATGATTTTACATATATTACTGTTTCAATTAATATCTTTCCTTTCTGCCTACATTCAATTCCCTAACCCTAAATAATTTGGTAAAACATCTCGTAGAACAATTTTTGATTGCTGTGCATGCACATGCGCTTTGCATGCACACACTCATGCGACCCTGAGTGAACCAGCAGCAAGAATATCCAGAACCCACCCCTGCAGGTAGTCCTCAATTAACGGGCACAACTGAGCCCAAAATGTATGTTGTTAAGTGAGACGTTTCTTAAATGCATTTTGCCCCAGTTTACAACCTTTCTTGCCACAGTTGTTAAGTGAATCACTGCAGTCGATAAGTTGGTAACCTGGTTGTTAACTGAATCTGGATTCTCCATTGACTTTGCTTGTCAGGGGGTCACAAAAAGGGGATCACATGACCCTGGGACACTGCAACCGTCATAAAAATGAAGCAGTTGCCAAGCGTCTGAATTTTGATCACATGATCACAGGGATGCTGCAAAGGTCATAACAATGAAAAAATTGTCATAAGTCACATTTTTCAGTGCCAGTGTAACTTCGAACGGTCACTAAATGAGCTGTTGTAAGTCAAGGACTACCTGTATTTTGTTTTTACTCCAAGTCCATCCAGCCAAACTCTTAAGTACGATCCTTTAAAGGGGAATCCATTGATTCCACAAGCTGAAATTCTTCAGGGCTAAAAGAAATAATGATCCAAGGAATTAGAGAGAGGGTCCTTTCTAGCTATGATATTTTGCTGTATATATGTTAACTATTTACATACCAAGCGCGGGTTGTCAATTACTGAGGCACCTTTTAATGCTAACGAGCTAACAGGAGGCAAAGAGACAACTTCAGAATTAACAACAACAACAACTAGCTGTCTGACAGCTCTTTTATATGCGGCCAGCCAGCCAGTCCAATCAATAGGGTGGCTGCGATCTCCCGCCTTGCAAATAGCTTCTCCGACGGCCAATCAGAGCGAGCGCTTCGTCAGCACGCTGCGTGGTGCCTTTAGAACATAACATTAAAATTGAAATCAGTCGGATGAAGGAGGTGTGTACATGTTTGTGAGCGTTCACCAAACACAGGTGAAGGTCAGTGGTGGGATTCAATTTTTTTTACTACCGGTTCTGTGGGTGTGGCTTGGTGGGCATGGCAGGGGAACGATACTGCAAAATCTCCATTTCCTCCTGATCAGCTGGGACTCGGGAGCAGGGGTGGGTTGTGAATCGTTTTGCTGCTGGTTTGCTCAAGGTCACGCCTTGCGCACGTGCACAAGTGCATGTGTGTGCAACAATCAAATCTGAGCTTCTGCGCATGCGCAGAAGCAAAATCCAAAATGGCCGCGCCCAAGGAGACACCGAAGGAACTGGCTCCATGACGTCATCACCGAGTTACTACCAGTTCTAAAGAACCGGTTAGAACTAGTAGGAACCCACCTCTGCTCGGGAGACAGAGAATAGATGGGGGCGGAGCCAGTCAGAGGTGCTATTTACCAGTTCTCATGAACTACTCAAAATTTCTGCTACCGGTTCTCCAGAACTGGTCAGAACCTGCTGAAATCCACCTCCGGTGAAAGTACATCTATTAACATGAAAGAATGGTTTCAGTAATTTCATACATTTATCTGATGTGCTGTATATAATGTCTCAAATAATATTATATATTGCAAGCAATATTTTAGTTACTGTTTTTATTTAATTTATCATATTTAAAAACTGGCCATCTCCCTCACAGGGCAACTCTTATTGTTACGTATATTGTCAAATGTTTCCAAATTAGTGCCCATCAAATATAAAATGCTACTTGCCCTTTTAATTTTTTAATCCGTCTTTTACTTGCCTTTTATTGACATATAGAATTGTATATGGTTTTTATGTTTTTAGTTGTATACCACTCAGAATAGGTCTGATAGTAAGACGGATGGTCTGTAAATTTGATTGATAAATACATTTTAGGTATGATGGTTTATTATAGTGCTTTTAAACATGGCAATTTTAAGTTGTGTAGACTTCAGTTTTCAGAATTCCCCAAGCTAGTCCATGCAACTTGGCAAATTGCCAAGCTTAAAAAACACCAATGTATTGAATTGCTATTATTCAATAAACCATTGTTTAAAAAAGCATGACTTAAAGGGATATATGAATTAAAGCAATAGTGGTTTAATGCAAATCAAGCCACAACCCAAAAGGTAAAGCCAAACATCATGTAATTCACACAAACCCCATTCCCCGTGAATAGCTATATTTTTTTATCACAAGGATCGAAAATCTACATCTCTTTTCATACATTTTACATGGAACTTTCTTAACAAGCCAACAATAGTAAACACCAACAGAGATAATCTATCAGATTGGTTACATGAATTAGTTTCGATGCCAATGTACAAGAAGAGATATGACCTTAATCTTATCTTTTGGTTTTAAATATATACCGGTAAATCTATTACATTTTCAATTAGGTAAATACATTAAAGATGAGGTCTTTAGTGTTGTAGGAGGTTAATATTTAAAAAAAATCAAATAAAGCCCAACAAGCACAGACAAAATTAAACTGGTGTAGTTTTGAAACGCCCAAACAAGAGAATTTAATTTTACTAATTTATGTATCTACTTCCCTTCTGACAGTGAGTCACAACTTACAACAACACCTTGCAAGTTCAAGAACGGATAAGGCGAGGATAGTCACTTTCATCTCACCCAAATAGAGTTTGTATTTCCTGTGTTGAAAGAAAAGAATGAAAATATCTATAAGGGACAGCTTTGTCTCATTCCTTTGCTGATCTGGAACCTGTCTGTTTCACAACATTTCACCTACATTGTGATTTCCAATCTCCTGTACAAGAGGTTCTGGAATTCCCGTTTCCCTAATGAAACTACTCAGCTTGACATGGCTAACACGCTTTTCCACAATCAATGGAACTCACATTGGCATATTTTTTGGTATGTTTTGGCTTTCTCCAACATGCATTATCAAAAATATTTCTAAAGCAGGGGTGTCAAACTTGATCTCATTGAGGGCGCCTCAGGGTTGTATTGGACCTCGCGGGGGGGGGGAGTAGGGGGGGGCAGGGGGAGCATAGCCAGCTTGACGTCACTCATGTCGGGTGGTGGCCTGAGCGCTCTGCCAGAGAAAACAGACTCCGTTTTTGCTGGCAGATTGCTTGGGCCACCACCGGTGCCCCCGACACGAATGACATCAAACTGGCCACAACATGTGCTCTGTTTTCGGCTGCGATGACCTCTATGGTCCTCCCAAGGTCTGTTTTCGCTGACAGAGCTACCGCGGGCCATATCTAAGCACTCCATGGGCCGAATCCGGCCCGCGGGCCTTGAGTTTGACACTCCTGCTCTAAAGAATGTGCTGAGTACAGGTGTTGTTGATTTTTTAACCATTTGCTCTGCTGTAAAGTTACCAGCTAAAATTCTTTTGGTGATATCTGATTTTAATGTCCCAAGGGTGCTTTATTCAACTATGACCTGGATGATTGAGCATCTCCATAAACACCTGATTTTAATGTGCTGACAATCACTTGGATATAAACATCAATCTGATGAAGTGGTTTCTTAAAATCATCTAGGAAAGCTTATGTCTTAATAGTGAATATAACCACTCACTGCATCAAATGATGGTTTGAGTTTTGTTTAGCATGTATTTCAAATTCAGTTATTACAGTTTATAGGCTCATGAGTTATGGGTTCCTGTAGGAACTAACTGATTCAATTTCTTCAGCAAACCACAGCTAAAACCTCTCAAGACTTAAGGCAGTGCATGGTATCAAATTTTATGTTGCTTATTAAGGTAGCTCAAAGCTGATTCTGGGAGAAGTTTCCATTCTAAGGCAATCTGGCTGAGGTTTTTTTCACAGGTGAAGTTAGTGGAGAAGCTGACATTTCCACTGAGCTGGCATTAATAGTTTGGTGTTTACCTTAGGCTGTGAACCCATTCAAGAACCTTCTCACTGACCCATCATAATTATTTAAACAAGGAATTTAATTTAAATAAATATGAGAATGCCAGGAGGTCATGTACTTCGGTCTTCTTCATAGAGTTAATAACTCCTGTGTAATAAACTCCTTGCTCAGGGAACATAAAAAAAGGTTTCCTCATTAGAGATTATCGTTACCTTCTACCACTTCGTTTTGTTCAAACATGCATTCCTTCAGCTCCTATGTCAAATACCTACAGCATCCCAGCATATCGGACTCTTGTCACTGTTCCTAAGAGCCCTGGAAATTTCCTTCCAGAGGATAGAAGTGACCTGGTCACCAATTTCTGGGAGAGCCAGACAGGAGCGATAATTACACCACCACCAGTAGCCAGATGCTCTCCTCCAAAGCTACTGCTGAGCCTTTTAAATGTAAATGCAGCTGTTTCTTTGTAAAAACAACACAAAATACCCCACCAGTGTCATTGAAATTTATTGTGAAATATTTTATGTTGCTAATTAGGTAATAATGATGGATGGAGAGAACATTTCCTGACTATTAAGTCAAACCTTATGACCTTTAAGGTCAGTATCGGTTAGGAAGAAATTACTGCCTTGAAAAAGTGGTGGAATTTAAAAAAAAACAAAATGATATTTACCTTTTAAGGTTTTTGAACCTTGACCATGCTAAATTGCAAAAGATGTTATTTTGCAAGAGACCAATTATTGACTTGTAGGCTTGTAATAGGTTGGTGTTGTGTAGAAAAGCAAAATACATTGAATAATAATAATACTAATAATGGGCATTGGAAAAATATCTGAGGGACAGTGAAGAGGATGCATTGAAGGTAGTACAACATGAAGGCTTGTGGAGTCTTGGGTAGACCAAACTGACCTACAAGAAAGACCAAATAATTTTAAAAAAAAGCATGACAAGGAAGAAGACATAGCAGACAAAGTAAATAACAAGACCTGGCAATGGCTAAGAGCAGGAAAGATGAAGAAAGAGACAGAGGGACATATTTTGGCTGTACAAGACCAAGCCTTAAGAAAAAATGCTTACAGTATAAAGCAAGAAACGAGAAGCAGCAGCAGGGAACAAATGCTGTCCCTGCAAAGAAACTAAAGAAACAGTGAACCGCCTAGTTATTTGCTGCAAGAAGATCACTCAAACTGACCCCAAACAACGGCATGAGAAAGTAGAAACAACAGTACATTGGAATGTCTGCAAAGGTATCATTTGCCTGCAAGTAAGAAGGGGCAGGAGGACCACAAAATAGACAAAATAATAGAAAACGCAGAAGCAAAATTGCTTTGGGACTTTAGAATTCAAATAGGCACTTGCCACATAACTCCTCAGACTTCAAAATTGTTGCTAAGAAAGACACACAAAAAATCTGGACAGAGAACATGGCAACACTTGTGATAACAGAAGAGCAGAGGAAGAACCGGAGAAAATTATAACCCTAAAGAAAAACGGAATAACAGTTGGAAGGGAACTTGGAGGTCTTCTAGTCCAAATCTCTTCTCAGGCAGGAAACCATACACCATTTCAGATAAATGGTTGCCCAATTGCTTCTTAAAAACCTCCAGTGTTGGAGCGCTCACAACATTTGAAGGCAAGCTATTCCACGGGTTTAATATTTCTCACTGTCAGGAAATTTCTCCTTAGTTCTAGGTTGCTTCTCTCATGGATTAGTTTCCATCTATTGCTTCTTGGGGTGTTTTGGAGAATAGAGTGACACCCTCTTCTTTGTGGCAGCCCCTTAGATATTTAAACACTGTTATCATTTCACTTCCAGTCTTTTTTTTTAGTAACTAGACATACCAACCTCCTACAACATTTTTTCTTACGTTTTAGCCTCCACATATCTTTGTTGCTCTGCAAATTGAAATAGACTGGGGCAAAAGATCTGGAAACTGAAATAGACTGGGGCAAAAGAAAGCAAAAAGAGTACCAGTAGTAATACATATCTTGGATGAAATTCCAAAACAACTGGAGCACTACATGAATACCACCAGGATTGAGAAAATCCCCATCACCCAACTGCAAGAGGCAACTTTACTTGGAACAGCTTACATCTTAGAACAGGGGTGTCAAACTCAAGGCCCGTGGGCCGAATCCGGCCTGTGATGTGGTTGGATCTGGCCCATGGAGCTATCCTGGAAAATGTAAGGGGCCGGCCCACATCGCTTCAGCCCAATGCGAAGAGGAAACATTGGGCCAGCGTGGATTTGGCCCGGTCTACCTAGTGCAAAGAGGAAACATGATAGCAGTTTGGGGAGTGGCGTCAAGCTGCCCACACCTACCCAATCGGCAACACCCACCCAGTCGGCCATACCCCCCCCCCAGTTGGCCACACCAGCCCGGCCCCTCCAAGATCAACCACAACCCTGATGCGGCCCTCAATGAAATTGAATTTGACACCTCTGACTTAGAAGGATACCTTTAACACAGCAAACAACATCTGCCTATCCCAGGTCCTTGGGAAAGACTAGATAGGTTGATAAAAAATGGCAAGTCTAAACATCTGGGTGCAAGGATCCAATAATATCCTTTCTTCTTGGATGTTTATGGAATCATTCGCACGCAAGTAGAACATGTTTGCTCATTCTGTGCAAGCCACATGGGCATGCTAAGGGTTATCTTCCTTTAAGATGCTGAAGAAAGAAACCCTCTCAGTTGTTTACCCCTTGCTCGGAATAGATTGTCCCACCAGATTAAAGTGGTTCCTTCCCTGTTGCTTTTTCAGGAAGTCACAGCTGCCTTTGGAGCAGGAAGTGAATAATCAGAGGTAGCTAAAGGAGAATGGATTGGTAGTTTGAAACCAGATAATTTTGGGTGAATGAATGAACAAATATATCCCAGCTTTTATTCAGGAGCTGAAGGAAGAATATGTAGAACTTTTTTCTCTTGATTTTTGTGTGGTGATTGGGCTGACTGATGATCAATCCAGGATTTTTTTGTAGCTCACTCCAGTTGGCCCGTTGGACCATTTTTTGCCCTCCCCAGGCTTCAGGAGGCTTTTCTGAAGCCTTGGGAGGGCAAAATGGCCTTCCCCCATCCTGTGGAAGGGCAAAAATCAGCTGGCGTGCACTGGAGCTGACATAGGGCAATGCCTCACGTGCCCTGAGATATGGCTCCAGGTGCCACCTGTGGCACGCGTGCCATAGGTTCGCCATCACAGGTCTAGCTAAAACTGATGTTTCCAGATTTTTTTGCATTGTAACTCAACTGTTGTAACAATGGGAATTGTGATATAATATGGAAGGGAAGTTTTAGGTTGCATCTGCAACTCTGACTTGTTCTTGATAGGGTCTTAGACAAGGAAGTGTTTGTCTTATTATGCATTATTAGAAGCCATAGTAGAACAGTGTTTAGGATGCAGTATTGCAGGCTAACTCTGCCCACAGTCGGAGTTCAATCCTGACAAGGCTCAAGGTTGACTCAGCCTTCTATCTTCCGAGGTCGGTAAAATGAGGACCCAGATTGTTGGGGCCAATATGCTGACACTAAACCACTCAGAGAGTGCTGTAAAGCACTATGGAGTAGCACATAAGTCTACGTGCTACAGGTAGTTGAAGTTTAACATTTCTGGAGATCTTCTCATTAGGAAAGACTACCTAGAAATAAAATGCATAATTTTCTATTGCATCCCGAAGTTGGGTTGCCAGTCATTTTTAACAATAGTTTGCCTAGGACTTACTGAAATCTACACATCACAGACAGGCAGTTCTTTGGCTGTTTTCCAAGAAATGTTCTGCATAGGTAACTTTCTGCTTGTAAGAAGAGAAAATAATAACCGGGAATGTCCTTCAGTGGCGTGTCAGAAAAACAATCTTGCTGACTGTGAGGAGTTTTTAAAGTGGCTTTAAACCTTTTAGAAAACAGTGAAAGCAGATGCTTGAGGGAATCACATATTTGATTTTTTTTTGTATATCTGGGGATGGGAGCAAAAATAGATCAAGTTGCTTTGTACTATCAGATTATTGGTCCATCTAGTTTAGGGATAACCTGTAGCCCACTAAATAATATTCAACAACAACTTCCAGCATCTTTCATCACTGCCCATGCTGACTGGTAACTCAACATTTAGCCTTTTGAGGAGACTCACAAAATGCCCACATCTGGTTTAAACTGTCAAGACGTGACACACACAAACACCAGACTTGGAACAGAATTGTTGCCTAATCCCACACGCCACCAATCAAACTTGAGATCTTCTGCACATGAGGCAGGTGTTCTGCTAAATTAATCATGTTGGTTGAACACCATCAATATATTAGTCCCTCCTGGTTCAATTTCTCATGAACCTATTTTGTGTCAGTCCTTAGGCATGTTTCTGTTCCCTTCTCCTCAGTTCCCTTGGCCCTCAGGCTTAAGTTGGTATAATGACCTTTGGCAAACATTTGCTCCTCACCTTCAGTTTCTGATGCCTTCATTTGAAACATGGGTGTAATAATTGGGGTCAACACCTCTCACATCTTTAAACCTCCTAATGCTTTGAGGCACCTTATCTGTGCTTCATAGGTAAAGGTAAAGGTTCCCCCGCACATGCGTGCTAGTTGTTCCTGACTCTAGGGGGTGGTGCTCCATGGTCATGTGGCTGGTATGACTGAACGCCAAAGGTGCACGGAGCGCTGTTACCTTCCCACCAAAGTGGTCCCAATTTTTCTACTTGCATTTTTTATGTGCTTTCGAACTGCTAGGTTGGCAGAAGCTGGGACAAGTAATGGGAACTCACTCCATTACGTAGCGCTAGGGATTCGAACCGCTGAACTGCCGACCTTCTGATTGACAAGCTCAGCGTCTTAGCCACTGAGCCACTGCGTCCCCTGGGCTTCATAGCCAACAGAATTGGACCTGGTCTGTTCTTGGATAGCGAACTAGAAGGGAATTCCAAGGCTGTAGGTTAAAGTAGGATGTAAAATAAATACTAGAAGAAAGCTTTATCAAGCCACTTCTGTATTTCTTTCCCCAAGGATTTTTTTGTATTAGTTTATAATATAATTTTTTTTTAATTCAAAAGAAAATAGTGGGAAAGTAAGGGAGCATGAAGGGGAAAGTGTAGGGCAAAAGGAAAAAGAAAGAAAGAAAAGATATTGACTTCCGACTCCCTTTGGTGCAGTAGAATAAGATAGTAGCATAAAACCTCAATTTTTTACTTTTACATAGTAATATAAACTAGCCCTTGCTATAACAACAAACCTATCTAAGCGGTAAAACACAAAATCAAAGTTTTATATTTTTTCCACCTCAAGCACAAAGTCCAGAAGCGGTTTCCAAGTAGAAACAAAAGTAATTGTGGTTTTTTTCCCTTTAATCAAAGCAGTCAATTTAGCCATCTCTGCTAACTTCATCAACTTTTGCAGCCATTCGTCCATTATGGGAATCAAAGTGTCCTTCCATTTTTGTGCATAATCTTGCTGCCCTCAACATATATACATATAACATCAAAGTTCCGATTTTTCCCCAATTTCTTTAACAATTTCTTTAATCCAAAAGAAAAAAAATCTGGTTTTATCTTTATATTCACATTGAGAACCTTCTGCCTTAAGATGTGAATCTTATTCCAATATTTCTTTGCTGCAAGCCACTTGTGTTTTGTGGCTAAAGAAATTTCATGGAATTTTCAAGGAAATATTATCTTTCTTTTAATGGAAGATGAACCAAAGGGAACTACTTCCTGCCTTGTATGTGCTTTGCTACTCTTTGTATTTTATGGTGAAGGAGAGAGTGAATGGACAATAACTCTGGGAAGCAAATACTGCTGCCTTTATCTCCTGAGGTCTTCATCTGATATCCAGTAGCCATGTTATAGTGGTCAAATTTACAGCATTTATTATAAGGATGATTGAGATTGTATCTGCGAGGAATCTTGTGTGATGAAATGTAAGCTATAAATGCCAAGGATCTGAGATTGTAACAATGCAGGGAGAATGAAAACCAAAGTGAGACCTTTCCCCTCCTATTTTGCCCCCACAAATGTTCAGCAGAAACTCATGGAAACTTCGTGAAACAGGTTGTTTGTGAAGGCATAAAACTGTCCTGTTTGTGAGTTGAGGGGAAGCTCTATGTTGAAATACAGACATACACAAGTACATTTGAGTTAAACATAGATATGTAGGATAGGAGGGGAAAAAAGGCAGAAGATAGGAATACTTTTTGTTATGGCGCTTCCTATGGCAAACAACTTTCAGTGTGCGATACAATCATTCTCAAGCACCCCACCTCAATGGAGGACAATATAACAATAAATTATCTACCTTTATTTATCGAATTTTGATGAGTGGCACCGTGGCCTAGAGGTGAAGATGCTCGCCACTCCCTCAGAAGGTTGAGAGTTTAATTCTAGACAGCGACAGATGTTTCTCTATCAGGGCACAAAGAGAAAATATCTGCTGTGAGCTCAGCATAGGCATCAGGAAGGGCGTCCAGCCAGTAAACGCTCATCTCCATTCAGTTGCCCTGACTCCACCCCAATACAAAGGATTACAGTATCGTAAAAATAAAAAAATAAATCCAATTTGGTATCTCATTTTAGCTAACTACAAATTAATTCAGACCTGTCTTTAAAAGATGCCTCTTTCGATTCCACCTCTGTTCTCCAGAATAACTGCACACTACGGAACCAGAGAGATTGACAGAGGAGAGCTAGATTTGCAAGATTTGTGTGGCAAATTCCACATATAAAGGGGAAAGGGCTTTGATTGTAACATTGGTTGCTATCTTGCACATTCCCTCATGGCATCAGGAGTGGTGGTCAAAATCTGCAAGATGGCAGATGTGGTATTGCAACTAAAACCCCACCTCTTTTCTCTTAAATCCTTTCTCAAAATTCATTTTTCCATCTAGAGCAGGGATGTCCAATCTTAGCAACTTTAAGGCTTGTGGATGTCAAGTCCTAGAATGCAATCTGGGGAATTCTGGGAGTTGAAGTCCACAGGTCTTAACGTTGCAAGGTTGGACATCCCTGATGTAGACTTTATTTTGTAAATTCTTTGAAGTCAACATCTTTAAGGAAAACTTCTTTTGTGCTCGTACATGGGGTACATTAAAAAGAAATCTATATTTGCTCCTGCAGCTGATGACAGTCATTGTCTGTTGTCTTTCCTTCTGTTTCTCTACAGTCTTTCCAGAAGAAGACAAAGATGGAGCTCTCCCAAACTGTATTTGCTAGTTAATTTTGTGCCATCAATTTTATTTTTATTCCTATGGCTGTTGCTGGATTGGTGGCTGATGTTTGGCCAGATGTTGTAATTACCATATGTTTAGATTTCTTTATTTTAAGTTGGTTCATTTACTGTGGATGTGTTAATTGTAATTATACAGAGAAGGTTCTAATGATCAGTTGTAAACCATGAGTCCATGGTGGATTTGGCAGTGTAAAAAAATACAATAAGGAAATATATATTACTTTATCATCGTCATTATTATTATTATCTTCTCTATTATTTTTTACGGTATTATATTATCAATCATATTTAAAGTTCCTTGAAAGAGCTCAAGGGTTTATACTATCTTTATCTTCACAATTTAAAGAAGCATTTTCATACAGGATGCTAGGAAAGCCATTGACTAGGGCAAGTTCTGTTTTTCTATAAAAAAATTAAAAAAAACACCCAAGTAGAATGATGCTCCTGTCTAAACAAGCCTATGAATTGGCCTGGAGGATATAACTCTACTAAAAAGGCAACTGCTACTGCATGAATATATGTGTTGTGTATAAGGAGCACTCAGATTTACACACTAGAGTTGCAAAGCTGATGGAGAGCTGATGCTCTAAAAAAAAAGAGTATGTCTCATTTTTTCATTAGTTCTGAAACAGAGATTAAGGTGACGCCAAAGCCTGCATCTTTCAGATCTCTACTATCACACCAAAAATGGTCCTATTGCCCAAGGTATCAATTTACCTACCCGTCTCTTACCTTTGCACACATTGTTACCTTCTCCAGAGAAGAAAACAACACCCACAGCTTCTAAGCAATGTTTACGGCAACTCCAGATCTAGCAACGATCACATTCCTGTAATATTTCTTTCTAAATAGCCACATCATAAAACTTGCAGCTGGACAGCTACTTTCTAGAGTGACAGTAAAAAATGGGAAGATACGTGGAAAGAATTTGTGGGGGAGGAAAAAAAATTCTTTTCTGAACAAACAAGTCAATAGGTTGCACCTCTGACCTCTTTTTTTCTTTCCTTTCTTGCAGGTTGAGGGGCAGGGATTATTGTAGTGATAGTACGGACAAACTAAGACAAACTAAGGTTCAGTCTGCAGCATAAGGATCAAGTCCCCTTTGGGCCAGCATCATTCTCAACGTTGGCTAGTTGAAACACTGCACATCCAGACAGTTGGACTACATATACAAACTATTATTATTATTATTTAAGATTTAATCTTCAATTCGATTCACAGTCTGGGACTGGTAAAAATTTAATAATTTTAAGTCCTAACCAAGGATCTAACATTTATTCAGGTAACATCTGAATATATAGGCAGTTTTTTGCACAGTCAGACTATTTAGGTATAATAAATTCTAAATTTCCATGTATCTAGGAAGTCCTTTGAGCATTGTTCCAAGGTCTCCTATTGCTATTGTTAAAATCATTGATGTCTTCCTCCACAATCGCTCAATGTCCATTTGCAAATCATGATATTTTGTTATTTTTTTCTAGCTCTTCCTCTTCAATTCATGCATCACCTGGTATTACTATTATTTAAGATTTAATCTTCAGTTTGATTCACAGTCTGGGACAGGTGAAAATTTAATAGCTCAAGTCCTAAGCAAGGACCTGAGAGCTGTTCAGGTAACGTCTGAGTATATAGGTAGTTTTTTGCAAAGTCAGAATATTCAGGTCTAATAAATTCAAAAATTCCATGTATCTAAGTAGCCTTTTGGGTTGTTGTTGTTGTTGTTATTAACTTTATTCATTAAACATGAAACTCAGTCAACTGAACATGTAGAAATATATCACAAATATTATTAACTGGCACTGATGATTGATATGGGTTGCTGCCAGCATCCTAGGTATCGACCAAGTATTTTCTTAAAATATACAATGTTCCGAGTAGTGCAGCTTTTTGCAGTTTTGCTGGTGTTATTGCAGGAAGCTGCAATGTCTTGATGTACTATGTAAAATTCATGGACATGGTGCCAAGTGACCAGATGACAATGGGTATCACTGTCACATGTTTCATCCATAATTGGGTAGTTTCGATGGCCAGGTTGCGATATTTTGTGATTTTTTTCTAGTTCTTTTTCTTCAACTCTGCTGTCTCCTAGTACAGCAATATCAATAAATTGTAAGCTTCGGGTTTTGATGACTATGATATCTGGTGTATTGTGTTCCAAATGATGATCCATCTGTATTTGAAACTCCCACAAGATCTTCTCATTTTTTACAGCTTTTTCCACTTTGTGCTCCCATGACTTTTTGGATACAGGTAAGTCGTATTTTTTTACATAATGACCAGTGGATTAGTTTAGCAACTCGGTCATGTCTAGTTTTGCAATCGGTTTACGCGATTTTGCTGCATTCACATATTAAATGTGAAACAGTTACTGTTGTTGTTGACGTCAACTGGCATTATCCTTCATACACATCTGGTTCTTTCCAAGGACCTAGGATGGCAGCTGTGATTTACATTGTTGTACAATATGTAAAGTAATAGTAGTAATTGATGGTCTTTGTGATCCCTTACAATTTTGTTGTTCTGTGACTCAATTAGAGCCCATGGGCAAGCAACAGCCTTTCTCCCTTGTTTGTCTTCAGAAATTGCCTCTACACATGAAGATTCAAACTTCCCAACCACTTTCCCTCTTCTTCCTAATTAGCTAATTAGCAAGATACTTCCTAATGTCCCCATTTAACATCACCATTGTCCTAAACAGTGCGGCACACTTTCACACAAAACATTGGGGTGCAATCACCTGTCATTTGGGGCGTACTTGAGGTAACCACATTTTTAAAGAAAGATATGATAGTGCTAGGAAAAGATGCAAAGGAAATTAAAAAGGAAATCAAAATGTTTATACTGTAGAGCTCCTCTAAGATGAAAAACTGTAACAATTGGATTTCTCTAGTTTGGAAGGAAGGAGATTAAGATGACAAAAATGTCTACAATTAGACATGCATGTCATACCATGAATAGAGACAAGTTTTCTTTCCTTCTTACATGTTGGAATTCCACAATACTTTGACACATGTGAAGATCTAACTCTAAAGAAGTTTCTAAGATGGAAAGAAAGAGAAGAGGATAATGAGCAGCAAAGTGAATGGACTTAATTATAGTGGCACTTTTGACACACCTGAAAGGATCAAGTTAGGGAAAAATGAGAAAGGGGGGATCTATGTGGCCACTAAGAGTTTACACCACACTGACGACACATAATCAATCAATGTTGGAATTCAAGGTTATTCATTGCAATTAAATACAAGGAGATTCAAGATAGATAGAAAGAAATGTTTGTTGTTATTTGTACACAGATGGCAGAGTTAAATGGTGGATTTTGTTGCCAGCAGGTGTGCGAATTTCAGGCAATTTGAAAGGATTTAAAAGGGGACTGGCTAGATTCATAAAAGATCAGACTATTCTTGGCTACTAATTTTGATAATGGCTTACTTGTCTCCTGTATTGTAGGCAGTAGACCTCAAATGCTGGTGGGCAACCCTTGAAGAGGGCTATTGCCCTTCAGCCCTGGCTTTTAGAAAACAATTATTTGAATTTAATTGTTTGTTTTCTCTCTTAATGTACAATGGAAGGAAAATGAAGGGAAGGGCCCAGAAAAGCATTCAAAAATACACATTGTACACAAAAAATACTTCAAGATTGATCATGAAATAAAATCCTTTCATCCTTTCAGTCCTGTCATCACATTACTAAAAACCTAAGTCAAAGCATAAAAAAACAGGTCAGCAACCATGAATTCTGTGATCCAAAACTGTAAGTCTGGGGCAACTCCATCTATTTACATGCACCAACATGCCTACCGTCCCTGTCCTAATGTTCCCTTTTATTCGTATCCATTTCATGTATTCATAATCATGTTTATACTTCTATCTGTTATCTTATACATGCTTGGTGAAATAAATACATAAAATATCTACTGAACACTGAACTGAGCTCTGACATTTTTTGCTGCCCTTCATGCTCAATAAGTCCATCTGTATTCATATCCTGAGAAATCCTGATATTTCCATGCCTTTAAATGTAATATTCCTTGTAATGCCACATTAACAATTCTATTGATAGTAAGCCACAATGGAATATTAATAGAACAAATCCATATTATTTACCTAAGTCCATTTATATAAAAAATGTCCATATATGTAAGTTTTACACTTCAAAACCTAATAAAACTGATAATTAGTCCTTTAAAAACATTCTCAGGAGAATCCAATAAACATGAATAAGTATATTTCGGGAAATCATCTTAATATAAGGCGAAATATATTTAATATTTTCAAAAACTCTTTACCTAATATAGGATATGTGAAGACATTATTCTAAAGGTCTTGCAAATATGCAACTTATACTTTAGTACAGTGATGGCGAACCTATGGCACGCGTGCCGCAGGTGGCACACAGAGCCATTTCTGAGGGCACATGAGGTGCTGCCCTGTCAGCTGCAGCGCCCTTGCGTGCGCTGGCCAGCTGATTTTTGGCCTTGGTTTTCGGCCATTTTTCACCCTCTGGAGGCTACAGGACACTTCCCTGAAGCCTAAAGAGGGTAAAAAATGACCCAACGGGCAAACCGGAAGTGACTTCCGGCTTGCCCGTATTGCCGTTTTTCATCCTCCAGAGGCTTCAGGAGGATTCCCTGAAGCCCCCGGAGGGT
>JANHFT010001496.1:384985-395107 GCA_032467955.1 Pseudoxenodon macrops
ACATTCATCAAGAATCATAAGGTGCAACACGTAATGATAGTCATAGGGTACAAATGGATAGTGATAGAATATTAGAAAGGAATAGGAAAGATTGGTTTTTCTAATCAGAGAGAAGTCAAGACTGCAACCACGGAGAAAGCTTTTCCCTGCCTTTTTTTCACACATCAGGTACTGAAGACAAGACAGATTTCCATAAATGATTCAAGCAGGGGATCTTACCTACTGTAGGAAATGCACCAGGCCTTTAGACAACCTTACCTGCAAGCTATTTGAGAGTGAGGGAGGAAAAAGAAAAAACAGTAATGGGAGGGAGGGAGAGAGAGACCCATTTCCTACAGAAAAAAATAGGAGCTGCAAAACCTGGGTAGGCGTGGCGGGGTGTGTCATGTGACTGGGTTGGAGTGCCGTTGAGTTGGCCACGCCCACCCAGGTTTACTGGCTCCCTATGGGAAATGGGATGGCTCTTTGAGTGTTTGAGGTTGCAGCCCCTGGGCTAATCTATAGTTACTGAATTTGTGGTTTGGTTACTGTAAATATGCTAAATTTGTTTAGCTTTTTGGAGGGTTACTATGCTATGATAATCCATACAGTGGATAGTTGTTAATTTCTGATTCAGTGTCCTGTGTGAAAAGTTAACAAGTCTACAATCCGTTTTTAATAAACTACGGGATTAGCATGTTGTGCAAATACATTTTATGACAGCACTCATACAATCTTAATTTTTGTTGTGGAATTTTTGCCAAAAAAAGGAGCACAATGCGGAGGAGAAATTGCCAAATGTTATTCAACAATCGATCACTGGGTACCTGATTTGCAAGAAAGAGGGACACCGAAGAATAGAATGACACAAATTCTTATATATTTTGGGATCCAAAGACAAGAAATCCATGAGATTTTATTGAAAGGAATGTTTTTGAGGGAGGGAGATACAACAGGTGTTAGGGGAAAACTTTTTCTATTGTAAAACAATAGAAAAATTCCACTTGTCACATTTCAATGGTGCAACATACTTAAACTTGAAATATGTAAGGGATCATGGTAATACAACTTTATCTGGGGTTGGCTGAACTTGCAGTGTGGATCACCTTCTCAATAATCTTTCCTAAAAAGGGGAGACATTTCTGTGACAAGTGGAATTCTGAAGTATAGTCAAGTGCTCATGCTTGATTGTGAGATTATTATGATTATTGATGAACCTTTCTGGACAAATGAGAGCTTTCTTTTCAAATGCAAGTGAGGGAAACAGGAATAGCAGAGAGAAAGAGTTTGCAACAGGAGAGACAGAGGGGGGACAGAAAGGAAAAAAGGTGGCAGGGAAAGCCTGGAAAAGACCTTACAACTTTATTATTTTTCTGTCACATTTTGTACAACCTGCAAAAACAGCCACTATCATTACTTTTATAATCTAGCGTGTTCTGTAAATCTGAGGAATTCAATTATTTCAGAAAATTAAGATTAGAACTAAAAAAGTTTGAGGTGCTGTGTTAGTGCCTGAATACTGGTTGCACATATCTATATAGCAAAGGCTGCACACAGTTCTCATGAACTGTACAGGTAGTCCTCGACTTACAACCACAAATGAGCTCAAAATTTCTGTTGTCAAGTGAGGCATTTGTTAAGTGATAAGTTAGCAACATGGTTGTTAAAGTGAATCTGGCTTCCCGATTGATTAAGCCACAGTTGTGCAGTAGTTAGAATGTAGCATTGCAGGCTACTTCAGTTGACTGCTAGCTGCCTGCAGTTCAATGGTTCGAATCTGACCAGGCTCAAGGTTGACTCAGCCTTCCATCCTTCTGAGGTGTGTAAAATGAGGACCCAGATTGATGGGGGAAATATGCTGACTCTGTAAACCGCTTAGAGAGGGCTGGAAAGCACTGTGAAGCGGTATATAAATCTAAATGCTATTGCTAGTTTGCTTGTCAAGAGGCTGCAAAAGTGGTTCACATGATCTCAGGACACAGCAAACGTCGTAAGTACGAGTCAGTTGGCAAACATCTGAATTTTGATTCCATGATCACAGGGATGTTACGAAGGTTGTTGAAAGTGTGGCATTTTTCAGTGAACTGAATGAAGTCGAGGACTACCTGTATAGCCTAATCTATATAACTGCCTAATAATTAAATCCTGGCCCAGAGAAGTAATATACGGCGAGGGTGGATGGGAGTTCACTTTAGGCAGGATCGGAGATCTTTCGATCCAAATCTTTTTTCCCCCGTCTTTTGTTATTTTAGGATCTCCCCTGATCGCAGCAACCAAACTACAACCTCAACCCCCCCCCCGACTCCTTTCTCAGCCCCATCGCGCTCCGCCTCCTTCCCGAGCGACGGCTTTAACACCCGCCGGGATAGGACAAGAGGCTTATCAGTCGTAGGAAAGGCACCACCTTCTTCTCCCGCCTTCCATGTGCGAGGAAACGAATGGCTGAGGCGGGAACTACCGGATCCGACACTTACCAGCCCGTCCTTCGTCCTCGATCGATCTCCGCTCAGAGCGGCTACCGGGACCTCCACGGCGTCAAGGGGGGATTGAGCGGGAGGGTGAAGCGGAGCGGCCGGCGGTAGCGGCGGCGGAGGCAGGGCGGGCGGCGGCGGTTGTGGAGGCGGCGGCAGCAGTAGTCTGGCCCGAGGACCGCTCCGTCGAACAGGCTGCTGCATCGAGCCCCCGCACATCGATTGAAGCCGCAGCTGGAAGGAGACAAAAGCAATCAATCCCCCAAGAAGAGCCAGAGATCGCTCTACGTAAAATACGCAACGTTCCGATTCTTGAAATAAATAGAGCCCGGCAGAACTTGGATTTTCTTAGCGGAAACGGAGCCTTGGGGTCCAAGGCAAGGGAGCAAAGGACTTGGGCTTCCTAGTGGCCTGTCGAAAACGATACCTTCCCCTTTGCTCTGGCTTTTAAAAAAAGATTTTTTTTAAGGGCAATTGGGCCCGAGAGAAGTGTTTTAACTGGCAGAAACTTGACGTTTCCGCATCGCTTCCTTGCGCCTGGAAAAACGGTTTAAATTTCTGTTCAATCGACAAGATTTGATTTAAAAAAAAAACCACCCCAAACCAAAAACCTAGCGAGCCTGCTAAATAAAATATTGAGCAGCAGCATCCAAGAAAAGGAAAAAAGTTGGATCCACGATTTTTATCTGGATTGAATTCGGTGCAGATATGTCTGCACAACACAAATACAAGTTCAAAACTTTAGGCACGGTTTGTCAAGGTTTGAGGTAGATTTCATATATAAAAAAGCCATAGTATGTTTCTTGACAACCTGTTCCCTAGCAAAAGGTTACATCAAACAATTATTTCCTTTTCAAGATTTTTAATTCAGAATATAAGCTTGAAATATATCATAATACAATAAAATGCAATGTTCTGTATTTTGCTAAGTGAGTTTGTATGTCAAAAACCAGAGTTATGTTGCTTGAACGGGCATAAATTATATAAATATCATTGTAAAGGTTTTTCAGCAATGATATGTATTGTATACACTGGAGGTTTTATTTATAGCTGGGAACTGTCTGTCCAATACATCTGATAGGCACCAGCTTTGGACTTACTGTACTTCATGAAATGCTATGATTCTGTGTGATATAATGTACAACGAAGAGTAAAGGGTGAGGAATGTTCCATCCTCTTTAAGTAAGGGACTAATTTAAGGAAGAATTCCTTCTAGAAATTCTTACTAGGGCAGAATCCAATCAGTTTAATCTGAGTTTGAGAGAAAAATGAAAAAGTCTAGCTGTGAATTCCCTAATTCTCTATTTAAATGTAGATAAATTCAAGCAAGTCACTCCAGAGGTTTGCAATCTTGGAAAATTTCAGGGATGTGTATGGGTTAGGTTTTATATTCATTATATGGCCTCTGTTAAACAGCACACCTTTCAATATAATTTGCTGAAAAAGAGAAGATCCTATTAGAAACATGACTTGCTAAAAGCTTTTCAAATGTATCTGTAGAATAACAATATGAGCCTTTGGTTTGACCATTGACCTTCTCTATGGTGACCCTTGTTTATGCATCATCATTTCCCCTGAGGTACAGTTGGCCCCCACCCTGTTGGTTTTATGAAAAGTCCTAAAAATCATAGTATTTTAGGGACCACGAATGGAGATGGAGTGGATCAAGTGGCTGATTTGATCCTGTTGTTGCTGGCATGGGAGTGGGATGTTTTTATTTTTAATGAGCATTTATTACATGGTAATTTTTTAGAATTGTGTAAGCTTCCTGGAGCTGCCTATGTGTGAATTGGGTGGCTATATCAATTTGTTTCACAAATAAATCTAGCAGGATTTTTCTTACATTCAATTTTCAGTATCTTATTTGATATTTATGGTATTTACACATCAGCATGCCCCATTACACTAATCCAAAAGAACAACGCTACTTACATCGGCTTCAAGAAATGGTAATCGCATTGGCCGCAGTTCACCAGTGGGTGAGCCCATGCCAGTCATGCTCCATGGAAGCTGCCGCCTGTCACATGGCGGAGTGATACGACGACTTGACATTCTTTCTGAGAGAATAATATATCACACAATATTCACACTTCTGAATTCTGTTCCTTACTGTCTTCATAAATGAGCACATCAATCTACACTTTCAATAAGTTGCCTTTTACAAAGCATAAAGACCGGAAAATCTTTTTGTTGTTGTTAAGTTTAAGTGGGTACTACTTTTAGAAATTGTTTTAGAGTACAGTGAAAAACTGCTAACTTGATATGACAAGACAATGGCAATATTCACTGTACTGGAGGTACTTGTTTTGGAAAGTCCAACGTAGTTCAATTTTCCCTCCTCTTTTTGCTTTCGGAGGGAAAGTTCCTCGGCAGCAAAGCATCTCTTGCTTGACTCAGAAACTATACAATCCAATTGTGTGTTACTGTTCAAATAAACGGGAAAAATTCTTCATAAATACCCTTCTTATTCCTTAACTTGTAAGGCTGGCCTTAACATTAGTGGCAAAAATTGCAGTCTTTAAGCCCACCGGCTCTTTGTATTGTTCCTGTTAAGGCATACAGAGGAAAAACACATTAGGATTATAAAATGCAGGACAATCACAAGCATCCTTTAAAAAAGAAAAATTGCAGTGTGTTATAAAATGTACCCTTCTGCCTTTATTCTTGCTGCATTTTGTAGTTAGCACAAATGGCCTCTGAAAATTGCAAAACTGGTAACAAATTCCAAAATGGACCTTCACTCATGCCTGATCTAATCCACCCATGGCTTTGTTTGGCTCTCCTTGAGCTCAAAGGGCATTTTTATTAAGTAATAAGAAATAAGGCGAATCTGCGGCTTTACTGCCTATAATTAAAACTCTGCACCAGACTAACGGTATCGATCCATCATATACATCCAACCTGTCCTAATCATGGCTGTGTCAATGGCTGATATGTAACCGGCAGCAGCTCTCGAGGGTGTCCACTCATATAAAGGAACTGCCTCATTCAAACTTTGCGATAGGGGTTTTCGTCTAAAAGTGTGTCCGAAGAGTGGGAAGGTAAGCAGCCTTCAGCCCGCTTCAGTCCCGGCCTGACTGCTGTCTGCAGATGAGCCGCCGTTAGAAGCCGGCTGCTGTTGCTTGAGAAACTACGCAATTTGCGTTGAGGAAAAGCGAGGCCTAACGCACCCCGGCGGCGCGATGACAGACTAACTCGTGCGCCTGTTTCGGTAATCAGCCCAGTGTACGCCTCTAACGTAAAAATGCCCGATACGTTTACGCTCTTTCTCGCCCCGCCTTTGTAAGCAGCTAAAGCGATGGCGAGCTTGCTTGGAATGGGAAGCGGTGCCTTACTCAGCCGAAACGGTTAGGAAGGGGCGGGTGTTGTCGACGGAGTTAGCCAATGAGCGGTCGAGAGTCTTGGAGTGAAGGGGAAAGATTCGCCAATCAGAACGCGCAGGCGGTTTAAAGGGCGTTGAAGGTAGGCGGGAGGGCATTTGAATTCAAACGGCGGTGGAGCCTGCCAGACCGACTGCGGAGGTGAGCGGGCCTTCAAAGAAGGGCGGCTGGTGGATGGCGGGGCTGTCGGGAGTGCCTTGTAAGTGCTGGCGGGGAGAAGCTTTTTCCTAAGCGCTGGCGCCCACCCGTTTGGTGGCTTCCTTCAACGTAATCACAGAATAGGTGTGATGGCCGGGGAGGATGGGAGTTGTATTCTAACTAGCATTTTGGAACATCGTGGGACTGTAGCCGTTTCATTATTAAACCATCACAAGGTGAAACGTATGGCGAGGGCTGGGTGATGTTCTAAATTTGCCCTATAATGATAAAAAGTCGTTTCCGTTGGAATATGTCTCTTTTCAATTCCTTTAAAATGCTACCTGAAACTTGTTTTTTTCTTCTTCTTTTTTGCTTGCCCTTTAGCCTTTTTTTTTTTGCTGTCTAACCTGCTTTTAACCCTAAAGGCAGGGGCTCTAATCCATTATTTAAACTTCCTTGAGAGTTGGGTGTTTTTTTTTTAAAAGAACCAGCACCACAAAGGAAGGAGTAATGATATGTCAAAACATGCCTTCGCAGTTTATAAATAAAAATAGAAGAGCTCTTTGAGAAAAGAATGAATTCTAATGCCTATGTTTCTTTGATGAAATTTAGTGCAACAGGCTCTTCAGACAAACTATGTTTTTTCAAAGTATTACAGAACAAGGTGCTATACAGAGTGTATTGAAGTGGAGTGAGATATCCTTCATTCTTTCATATAAATAAGTGTGTCCATTTAACAAGTGGGAGATATCAACAATAAGAGATACCTTAAGTGATTGTGGATAAAAGTTGCATTAAGACTGGGAGAAAACTGCATTAAGACTGTTTGGCTTCTAGATGGCTTTAGGTACTTGCTGCAGGAGGAAAACTGACCTCTGATCATTTGTGTAATTGCTAATATTAGAAGACAGTTGGGAGTAGAGTAATCTTGTCACACATGCTTTCACAAAATGAGGATGGCCAATTACAGGATTCTCATTTGCCAGAAAGAAAACCAGTAACATTCCTTATTGTATAGTTTCCCAAACACCTTTGTTTCTGAGCAAATGGGCATACTTCCAGAAAAAAAAAAGACTGCAGTTATCCACCATTTTAATTTTCTAAGAATGCCTCTGAAGTCTTTGTAGAACCTGGAGGCATTCTTGGGGGGGAAATGAGGCTTTATTTTGCAGCAAGTTTTCTTTTTAAAAAAATGCTGAGCTCCAACTGACAGATAATCAATCCATTGGTACCATATTGTGGTTTCTTGATATAAAATATCTGTGAGACAAGCAAGATGTCTTTTCTGAAAAGTATATTTAATAAAAGTTATGTAACTATTTATCCAGACAAACCAACATGACCAAGGCTTCTGTTTTTCAAATCTTTGGTACTTTGATGTCTCTTCATCTTTCTTGTTCCAGATAAAAGCCTAAAAATTAACTTGCATTACCATGAATAAGCATCTGCCTTCATAACTTCAGAGAGCACAATTATAAAACCTTTTTAGCCAGTTTGTGCTATTGAAATGCTTTCATAACTAAGAAAGAAACTGCATTTCTTTGCCTGTGTGATGTATATTGTACAGTGCATTACATAGATCAGCGGTCTCCAAACTGCCACTTTAAGACTTGTGGACTTCAACTCCCAGAATTCCCCAGCCAGCAAAACTTTTAATTGAAGTCCAATTCAATTGAAATCCGCAAGTCTTAAAGTGACCTAGTTTGGAGACCCCTGACATAGATAAATTGATGTGTACTTCCTTGAGGATGTATGATGACTTAATTTTTCCAAGGGTTTACTAACATGAATAGGTTGAAGATATTGAAATAATAGTCTCAAATGGCATGATGGAATACGAGAGACAAAAGTTTTAATTATTTTATGTTAACATGACTAATGCCTGGATTTTTTTGTTCCTCAATCTAGTAATGGACAAAGCGAGTAAAGAAAACCAGAATGGACACTCACATAGCAGCAAGGTAAAGTGACCTGTTGTCTTTTTAGATTTCAATCTTGCACTGCCCCTCACAGTCATGTGATCACAATTTGGATGCCTGTCAATGGGCTTGTATTTACAATCCATTGCAGCATCCTGTGCTCAAATGATTGCCATAAGTTAAGTTGAATTCACACTTATGACCATATTATTCACTTATCACATCATTTGCTTAATTACCACAGAAGCTAGACTTAGGACCTTCATAAAAATGGTTGTAAAATCTGGTCTGGTGACATGGTGTGACCCCAATGATTTATGACTAAAATTCTGTTCATAATTGTAGTTGTGAATTGAAGACTACTTGTAGTAATTTGTTGCTATTTTGAACTGTGAACTTCCAAAACTATAGGGTATCATGCCCTATAGTGGTTTTATGTTGAACTAAACTGAATCCTAAGAAATTTTTGCAACTTCTGTTTTTCCTTCGGTGCTTGAAACTGTTCAAAATTGTGTGTTTATTTTTTTTTATTTTTAAATCAGGTAGATGGTCCAAAGCGGATTCCTATGACTCAGAATCGAGCACTGAGGACTGGAATTCAAGCACAGCGTGTTCTTTCTGCTTCAAATATACCCCAGAGAGTGCCCATTCAGTCTCAGGCACAGAAACCTGCTGTTACCCATCCAAAATGTTCCAACTACACAAGTCAGCAGCGACCAACATCTGCAGTTCAACCAACATCTAGGAGCTCAGGTCCAAATAAACCTGCTATAATCTCTCAGCAGCCTTCTGCATCCGGTAAGTACTACTATTTTTAACTTTATAACAGTAAGTATTCCTGTTTCAGCTATTTCTAATTATAGCAGAAAAATCTATTGATGGTTACGATACAGGTAGTCCTTGAGTTAAGACCACTAATTTGGTGATTGTTAGTACTGTGTTTCTCCAAAAAGATCTTATTTTCTTTCGACCCTCGAAAAAACAGCTAGGTCTTCTTTTTGGAGGATTCTAATTATTGACTCACCTCACGGCGGTGGCACCGACAGCCCCGCCCAACAGGAGCCTGCTGCTGGCCTACTTGCTGCCACTCAGACGCATTGCCCCAATCTCCATTTTGCCTTCAGATGCCTGCCTGAAGCTTTTGTTTTTAGATGCCTGCTGGAAGACATCTGCAGCCGATAATAGAGCTCTGGATCGATCCGAAGATCTATTATCGGCTGCAGAGGCTTACAGAGCTATTTTATTTATAATACTACATAATTTCTAAAAATAAGTAGAATAGAGATAAAAGTGTCAGGCAAGAGAGTTAATTTAAAAGTGTTCATCCTTACATAAAGTGTGTGCATGTCTGTCTCTGTGTGTGCGCGCGCGTGCGAGTTAGCAACAACCAACAATTTTTAGTGTCTCGGTCACAAGATTTGCTTAGCAACTATATTTCTAGAATGGATTGCTATGGCTAAACACAAAGAGATCATACATCTTTAATTTTTGCGTCATCAGTAAAGTATGTACTCCAAATTTTCCACGGAGAGGAACAATTTAAAACAATCTGCTCAATTTTTTAACTTCAGAGCTTGCTTTAAAAAATTTAACTTTCCCATGCCCAGGAAAAAAGCCTGAAACTAAAGATGTATCAGCTGTAACAACTGAGGCAAAAGGAGCTTCCAATTCAAAAAGTGAGAGCAAAGGGGCATCAAAAAGTGAAACTAATAGGTAAGTACTTATTTTGTTTTTGTGGGTGGATATATACAAAGGCATGTACGCTTCTTACTGGAAAATTCAGATGGATCCAAGCCTGTTAGCCTTACATAAAGGACTGAAGACATGGCTGTTTCCCTAGACACATGATGGTGAACCTGTGGCATGTGTGCCATAGGTGGCACGCAGAGCCCTCTGCGGGCACACCAGCTGTCGCCCCAGCCCAGCTCCACCGTGCATGTATATGTGCCTCCTGCCAGCCAGCTGGTCTTCGGGTCTCTGCTGTGCATGCGTGGGGATGGGGTGCATCCAGAGGATGCACACACATGTACGGGAGCAGGGCGCATGTGTAGAGGGTGCTCACATTGCATTTTGGGACTGGAAGGCCTCCTGCACCAAACTGGAAGGCAAAACGGGGCACGGAGGGGATTGCACATGCCTCCCCCATGTTCCGTTTTGGGCCTGGAAAGCCGCCTGCACCAACCTGGAAGCCAAAAATGGGTGAGGGTGGCGGGGTGCATGAACAGAGGATGTGCG
>JANHFT010001496.1:396443-422543 GCA_032467955.1 Pseudoxenodon macrops
CTGTTTCCCTGAAAATAAGACCTCCCCGGATAATAAGCCCAATCAGGCTTTTGAGCACATGCGCTAAAATAAGCCATACCTCGAAAATAAGCCCTCCCCGAAACACAGCAGCAGTCATGAGGTGACCACGCTTGCCGTCTCCTGCACCTCAAAAATAATAAGACCTCCCTGAAAATAAGGCCAAGCGCTTATTTCGGGGGTCTTATTTTCGGGGAAACACGGTAGCAAGTATGTTAGTTACTTTCGTGGGTGCTTTTTAATCAAGTGGAATCCATTCTATAACTGCCTTGGTCCACCTGCCAACAGTTCTTCTTGCTATGTGACCAGCCCATTTCCAGACCTAAAATAAGATGGGCCGATGACATCAGCAAGTATTGTGGGCGCAACTGGCGAAAGAAAGCTCAGGACCGTATTGGTTAGAAACATTCTGCACTGGATAGACAATGGCTAAAATGATGATGATTAGTTACTAACTGGCAGAAATTTCTGACTTACTGGCTGCTACGCACTATATACCATGTTTCCTTGAAAATAAGACCACCCCTGAAAATAAGCCCTCTTCGCCATTTCCTCTGATTAAGGTTAGGGTGACAGAGCTGGAAATCAGGTAAGACAGCAAGAGGAGCCCCGTCTTGCTCCATGCACCGCAAAATAATAAGACCTCCCCGAAAATATGGCCAAGTGCTTATTTCCGGGTTAAAAAAATATAAGACAGGGTTTTATTTTCGGGGAAACACGGTAGCCTCGTGCCATGAATATTTTTAGAAAACATATTCCTAATATGCGGTAGAAATGGACAAGACAGTATCCTCTCCAGTTGGTTGCTAAGTGGCGAGAATATGCAACTAGAAAGGCCTACCTGAATTGCTGAATTAATTTTTAGAAGTCAAGAGTGAAAAACGAGGTCAAGAGAGCACCCCATCCAATATACGCAAAGCCTGGGAAGATTGACAGAGGCAGGAAAAGGTGGAGTTTATGAATGTATTTTCATGGAGAGAGAGTTGAAGAGGGAAATGTAATGAAACCACTGGATTTTCCAGCTGCCTAATTAAGGCCCTAAAATGAAATTTGTGGATAGCATTCCTGCTGATTATAAGAGCTCTTAGCTTCCAAATAACTGTTACAATCACCCCCAGGAACCTTGTAATATAACAGTTCTTGTGAGCAGTGTTATAAATAAGGTAGCAACTGCCTGCCTTAAGATACTGACCCAATACCACAATGGAAATAAATATTCTGAATGAGTAAGTAGCACTTAAAGGAGCTTCGGTAGTTTTACAGCCATTAACACATTTCACTGTCCCCATTTCAACGATAATGACATGGTCTATAAAAATTGTGCTTCAAGGTACAAAATTACGTGCCACAACCTAACAACCGAGGTTTTTCCCCCCCCTAAACCAAGTACAGCGGCCTGTTAGAAGAGAGATAAGGCTTTAAGCATAATCTATGCATTACTCAAAGAATATTAATCTAATCCTTTGCTGCCATTCATTTATTTTTATTTAAATTGAGCGAAAACACACAGAGAGAGGTAACAGTTGATGACCTCTGTCTTTAGGGAAGCTTAAATGTTCAGAATCAGCAATGGTGTCACTCCTTTTTTTTATTTAAAAAAATCATCTATTTATTTATTAGTTTACAATATACAATACAAAAATACATAAGAAAACAGTAGGAAAATAGGGGAGGAAAAAGGGAAGGGAAAAATGTGGGGTAAAGGGAAGAAAGAAAGAAAAGGCATTGACTTCTGACTCCCTTTGCTGCAGTAGAATAAGATAATAACATAAAACCTCAACTTTTTACTTTTACATAATAATACAAACTAGCCATTTCTATAACAACAAATCTATCTAATTGGTAAAACCCAAAATCAAAATTTCATTTCCCCCCCCCAGCTCAAGCACAAAGTCCAGAAGCGGTTTCCAATTAGAAACAAAAACAATAATAATTTGATCAAAGCAGTCAATTTGGCCATCTCTGCTAACTCCATCAACTTTTGCAACCATTCATCCATTGTAAGAATCAAAGTCTCCTTCCATTTTTGTGTGTCAAGTAATCTTGCTGCCATCAACATATATATAATCAGAGTTCCAATTTTTCCCCCTAAGTCTTTTTCCATTAAACCCAGAAGAAAAGTTTCTGGTTTTATCTTTATGTTCACTTTGAGAATCTTCTGTATTAAGATAGGAATTCTATTCCACTATTTCTTTGCAATAGTTATCTCTCCACGACAGTATGCCTTAAAGTTTCTTTCTCCCAGGACCTCTTCCCACTTTTAAAAATTATCGAAATTCTCCAAGGAGCTTTTATTTGTATGGGTTATATTTACAGTATCAATATTTAACAGAGTAAAAATTAAAATTGATGCATTTGCTGCCATTACTGCATCTCATGATTGCTTAATGGGGTTTTAATACTGTGTTATTTTTCAACCTGGACTGGCAAATAATTTTGATTTATTTGATTTCTGACCTCCCACCTCTAGGGGTCACTTCTACAGGTTGCTATAATTTGCCATCATCACTTTAACGGGGAATGACAGTCCTTTCCACTCTTCCTGACCATAAAGTTTCATCTGCTATGAGAAAAGAGTAAACCCATTTTTGCATTCTGTAACTCTTCCATTAGGTTTGTCCTTTCGCATCAAGAATAGAATAGAACAGAACTTTATTACAGTCATAGACCAGCAATAGACAAGAATCATCACTGTTTACAATAATATTAAAAAAGATAGTACTAATAATAATAGTGGATAATAGCATCTATGGTAATAAAATACATGATCTCAAACATGCCCTTGTTTACATGATTGGTGAGCAGATAAAGTATGTGTGTAAATATGATTTATCTAAAAATTGTAAGAGATATCTACAAAAACTTGGCGCAAGTTGACATCTATATTTCTGTAACCGAATTTTTCCTTGTGGTCATTGCAGTGGCACAGAATTTTGCCACTGCACATGTGGTAGTCAGGTTTGAGTGCCGGAGGAGATAGCCTACATAAAAATCATCTGCCCTCCCTGGTAATCTCTCTAGTAAAGGGATCAATGTTATGATACGACTTAAAATTGTATGTCCCCTATGAAAAATAAGCAAACTAAAGGCAACCTCAGAGGCATAAAATGTATCCTCTCACGTTGATATTCAGGCAATCGTAATTTACCTTTCAAAGCTATTTCTTTCTAGGCTATAAAAAATAATTAACTATTCAGAATTGTTAAGGAGATTCAGCAGGTTTAAAAGTCACAGCCTCCTCTCCTAAATGACGCTAAATGTTGTTAAATAAAAGCCTCTGAATATGATTGCATGGGTGGGGGGAGAAATCATGCAAATAGAAGAATCTTCAAACTGCAACAGAATCTAAGCATATCACATTCTTTTGAACGGCAGGGATCTGGAACTACACTTTACAAATGGAACAGCTTAAGAAGATAAAAAGCTTTAACGATATTGTGGTTCACATTATATCTGATTTTACTGCATACATTTTTATAATCTTTTATTATAGGAAAGTTCCCATGTCCCAAATTCCTCTTTGGATAAAGATGCAGATTTTATATTTAATGGAAGATGTATTCTAAACTGAAAATGCTAACTTTCTCGAAAGCAAACAAACAAACCATTTTAAAAAGATAAATATGAATCCCCCCCCCTAATAATTGTATTGCAATTGGTTTGGTTTTGTCATATGGGATTTTCCCAACTTTTCCCAATCTAGTGAACAACCCTGAAATTCCCAGATGGTCTCCTCAAAAGGAAAAGCGATTTTAAAAAGGTAAAGATACCATCAAATCAGCTTACAGCACTTCTAATAATTGTATTGAAGTTAATCGGTATTGTTATATTCCCCCATTTCCTAGTCTAACCAACAGCCCTGAAATTTCCAGATGGTGCTCCATCTGTATGGAAATCAAGCATGATTCTGCTTAACCTATAAGATCAACCAAGGGCAACTGGGTGCTACCAATTTTTAAGTCTAACTTACCAATGTACAAGTATAAAAAGTATAGATAGGTAGTCCTCAACTGACAATCACAATTGAGCCAAAAATTGTGGTTGTTAAATAAGATAAATGTTGAGTTTTGCTCCATTTTAGGAGCTTTCTTGCCACAGTTGTTAAGTGAATCACTGCCGTTATTACATCAATAACACGGTTGTTAAGTGATTGTGGCTTCCCCATTGACTTTGCTTGTCAAAAGGTCACAAAAAGTGATCACATGACTGTAGGACACTACAACTATCATAAATATAAACCAGTTGCCAAGCGTCTGAATTTTGATCATGTGACCATGGGGATACTGCAACAATCGTAAGTGTGAAAAACAGTCGTAAGTCACTTTTTTCAGTGCTATTATAGCTTTGAATGGTCACTAAACTGTTGTAAGTTGAAAACTACCACACTCCTTCTCACGCATTGCTAGAATTTTTGAAACTACAGTAGCTTTGCAGCATATCTGAGGAAAATTGCTGCTAGGTACATTATGCTTATAAATTCTGGTAATCAAGAAATTAACATGGATTGGTTCTACACTATGTCCCAAGCATTTGAGGAGGGGCTGCCACAAAGAAGCAAGGGTCAACTTATTTTTCAAAGCACCAGAGGGCAAGACAAGAAAGAATGGAAACTAATCAAAGAGAGAAGCAACCTGGAATTAAGGAGAATCTTCCTAACAATGAGGACAATTAACCAGTGGAACAGGTTTGCCTTCAGAAGTTGTGGGTGCTTCATCACTGGAGGTTTTTAAGAAGAGACTGGAATGCCATGTGTCTCAAATGGTATAGAGCTGTCATGGCGAACGTATGGCACGCGTGCCCAAAGTGACATGTAGAGCCATATCGCCTGGCATTCGTGGCATCGCCATGTCGCCTGGCACGCATGCCGTTGCCCATTCCTCTTCCAGGTTTCTGGCACGCATTCACACAGGATGATCAGCTGGCCTTTGTGTGTTCGGCAGTGCTGGAAACCAGAAGAGCTGGTCTTCTGTTTTCCGGCGTGAACATGTGCGCCAGCTAGCTAATCAGTGTGCGCAGTAACTGAAAGATTTGCCGGCCAGCGCGCATGCCCGCTCCGGAACCCAGAAGTACATTTTCTGGTGTGCGCATGCCTCTGGGCAACTGCTCTTCCCGGTTGCGGCCCAGACATGCATGTACACAAGTGCAAAGTGCTCCCTTTTTGGCACTCAGTGCCCCCCCCCCCCGGTGCCTGCGCGTACACCCTTTTTGGCACTCGGTGCTGAAAAGGTTCGCCATCACTGGTATAGAGTCTCCCGCTTGAGCAGGGGGTTAGCCTAGAAGACCTCCAAGTCAGTGATTGAATGTCAGAAGCCAGTGGTAGGATTGATTGATTTGAGGCCTACATGTATTCCTTGTTAACTCTAAGTTTCATGTCAGACCAACAGTCAAGTAAACAACAGCTCAATCAAGCTGCCAAACAAGCCAACAGTAAACAGCCCAACCAAAGAACCTCTAAGACCCACCCACCCTCACTAACACTGACAGGACAAGCTGCTAGAATATAAACTGAGAGCAAACCTCACTCCTTACTAGCACTGATGATGTTGCCTAGTTTGGTTAATGAAACATCTGCAAGGATACCACCAAGTTCAGAGAGCACCAATGACCTCTGATTTCAACCCCGAGCTACAAATATTCTCCTTTATTAATTCCTGATCTGGCCAGTGTATTGGACTAAAAATCCTTTCAGTGTTATGATTTTGTGACTCAAGAATGAATTTAGAACACTTGATCGTCCAATCTATTATGAAAGAAGATGACGATTATATCAATCAAGTGCCTGCAAAGTCAAACTAGATCAAATAGCCATTCACATAATTAACAATTACGAATTTGACATTTTGTAAATAAATTATAGATACAGAGGAGAGCCAAGATGGACGACAGCCTAATCCAAGGAATGGGACTTTAAGCCTTTGCTCCCTGCTGGGATTTTGATTAGAAGTGAATTAATTACATCTGCATAGAGTAAATAGAAGCTTCAATGCCACAGAATAAAGAATATTTAATCTTTCAATCTAAGGTTTCAGTCTGAGCTGGAAATACAGCAAGAATGGCTTTTTGCAAGTCAAAGTTCCAATATGTAACAGTAACAGAGTTGGAAGGGACCTTGGAGGTCATCTAGTCCAACACTCTGCTCATGCAGGAGACCTATACTATGGATTTGAACTGCTGAATTGCCAACTTTTCTGATCGACAAGCTCAGCCACTGAAGCACCTAGTCCAGTTTACATGGATTTGTTTTTTTGTTTTTTTTCATCATTGTACATTTGTACTGTGTTCAGGTTTGATGCTAAGCATGCCAGAAGAAATGTATAAACATGTTAACAAATAAATCACTTCCAGCTAAGTCAATTTACCTATCAAGACTGCCACAAATGAATCTGCCCATGCAGTGTAGTAATTGAGAAAGGGCCTACAAAAACTTCCTTCACTTGTGACATTTGGAGAACATGGTTGATGTGATAAATCTTCTCTGTCAAAGCAGCCTCTGGTGGTATACAGGTAGTCCTCAAGTTACAACCATTTGTTTAGTGACCAAAGTTTACAACGGCATTGAAAAAAATGATTTATGACCGTTTTTCATACAAACGTTGCAGCATCACCATGATCGAAATTCGGACACTTGACAAATGGCTCATATTGATGACGGTAACTGTGTCTTGGGCAGGGGTGGGTTCTAACTTACCTCGCCACCAGTTCGCTGCCTCCTGCACTGCGTGGACGCACGTGCGCCTCATGCACAGTAGAAAAAAATCTGAAAAATTCCCCTTCCCCAAAAAGACCGAAAACAAGATGCCGATGTATGCGCAGTGCCGGAAACTTGGCTTCTGTGCATGTGCAGAAGAAAAAAAAAGATTTTTAAAAATTCCCCTCCCCCAACATTTTTTAGAAAAAAGATGGTGACGTCCACGGACCAGAACTGGCTCTGTGACGTCACCAGCGGCTTACTACCTACTCGATAGAACTGGTCCAAACTGGTAGGAACTCACCTCTGGTCTTGGGATTATGTGATCATCATTTGCGACGTTCTGACAAGCTAAATCAATGGGGAAGCCAGATTCACTTAACAACCATGTTACTAACTTAATGAGTGCAGTGATTCACTTAACAACTGCGGCAATAAAGGTCATATAATGGGATAAAACTCACTTAACAACAGTCTTGCTTAGCAATGAAAATTTTGGGCTCAAATGTGGTCGTAAGTCAAAGAGTACCTATATCCTCCTCTTAAAAGTACATCCAGCCCCCTGCCCCATTTCATTTTCATAAATAAAGTTGTTTTATTTCAACTTACTGATGGATCCATCTCACTAATAATTGGTGACACTCTTTGGTTTTATCTTGGGTTTTTCTTTGGTAGTTGATTTTTTTGTTTCTGATGTTAATTTGTATTTAGTGATTTCTTTTTGATTGATGATGTGCCTTGTCCAAAATCCAAAAGATTAGGGTGGATTATAAATACTGTAAATTGAAAATGAAATGATTAAAGCAGCCTACTGCATAAGCAGCAAGAATCTGAAAATTTATTGAGGTTTAATGTGGTTACTGGACAACAGGTTGTATAGATTTTGGACTCTGAAGTGGCTAAAAATACTTAGAGATCATGTTGTTGAAGTCGTATTCTATTCTCTTTAAAAAAAAAAACTTAAGCGAGTGAAGTCATAAGGTTAAAATGAATGTTTGAAATTGCTGTCATAATTGAACTCTAAGGTCATATTACTCATATGAAACTTTTAAATATTATTGATACATGCTGTTGCAACTGATAAAACAGATATTTTGCTTTTAACCTTATCGCTACATTGCTACGGAAAAACTGAATTAATTATAAGAGCCATTTGTTCCATTCTGTGCAAGAACGAATAAGCCAAAAGACAGATAGATACCTTATCGTGTGATATAGCCGTGGTCCTAATGACCCTTTACTTGAGGCACTTAATCTCACTGAGCTGAACAAAGGAGAATTTTCTTCACCTGGGATGGTGACAAGAGTTCCTCAGCTACATCTGGAATTATCAAAAGAAATCAATTTGCAAGGTCAGCAGAGCGCGAATGAATTTTATTTCCTTACTAATGGGTTCAGCTCAATTTTGCTTGGAAGTTAAGTTACTGGAGAATTTTGGAAGATTTTCCTGAGCACTTGGCAAAGGGTCAAAGGAAAGTTTCTGAGGCAGATCCTGCCCAGAACAATAGGAACTGCGACTAGCTCCCAGCTAACTATAAAGGTAAAGGTTCACCTCATACATGTGTGCTAGTCGTTCCTAACTCTAGTTTCATCTCTATTTCAAAGATGAAGAGCCAGCGGTGTCTGAAAAGATCTCCGTGGTCATGTGGCCGGCATAACTAAACGCCAAAGGTGCATGGAATGCTGCTACCCTCCCGTCAAAGGTGGTCCCTATTTTTCTACTTGCATTTTTTACGTGATTTTGAATGTCTAGGTTGGCAGAAGCTGGGACAAGTAACGGGAGCTCACTCCATTACGCGGCACTAGGGATTCGAACCGAGCTTTCGATCAACAAGCTCAGTGTCTTAGTCACTGAGCCACCACGTTCCTAAGTTAATTATAGGACCACCTCAAATAAAGTGCAGTCCTGAGGAAATTCTATACATTTCCAAGTTCTTCTCAATATTCAGAAAAGACATTTCTGCACTGAACCTCCCTGGAACTCTTTGCGGAACAAAACTCCATAAATAATCCGAAAGGCAAAAGCAAAGAGGGAACTGCAAGAGGTTTCCTTTTTGACAGGGTGGATAAAAATTAATGTTTTTTTTAAAATCAGACTTTTTTATTTTTATCAAATTTATTTTAATAAAATGCTTTTGGAGTAAAAATCTATCTAAGGATAGTTTAAGATAAATTAATAATTTAGTTTATTCAGCATGATATGGAGCTTAGTTATGTAGCACGAGGCTGTATATTCTGCAATATTTACATTTTTGGTAAACTCATTCAATGAACCCAAGCTCTGCAAGCTGAGATAACATGCACTGCGTTGATGCATTCACACAATTTCACAGTAACCATGAGATAAATCATAAAACAAAGTTTAGGAATATTCCTTTATCCCATTGTTTTGCAAATCTATGTACATTACAAACGGTATGATTGTTTAAAGAGAAATGCATCTAGTGTGAGGAGGAAGGGCAAGCAGTAAAAATGAAAGTGAAACCTTCTAAGGCAGCTTACAAATATAATATTAAAAAGCACCTGTCATTTCTGATCCATTATGGCAGTGCCTGTTAGCGGGCATCCACTCACTTGCTGCCCACCACATCCTTCATCTTGTTGTGTCACTGCCTCAACACCAGCGGTCCCATTAAAGTAATGGGACTGTCGGTGAGTCAACAGTGGGTCAGAGAATGAGCAGCTGTGGGACAGAGATGACAGTTGCTCTTTAAAAATTATGATTTAAATCAAGTTTTTTACTAATGATTTAAATCAAGAGTTAAATCGTGATTTAAATGACTCGCTTTAAATCAAATCCACCTGGCTTTTTGCTAACTGATTTTAAGCAATGCAAAGCCAGCTTTCTCTAATCTAGAAGGAGAGAAATAATTTCAACAGTCTTTCAAGTCATTTCTGCTGGCACAGCTGCAGCACGAACTTTGAACCGGGAAAGTTTGTAAAATCAAAAAGACTATCTTCCTCTTTAGAAAAAAACAGAACAAGAAGTCTACAGGGATAGCTTCATAAACTCACTGTAGATGTAAGAATTAACAGGAAATTGATTAAGCAGAGTTTGTTTCAAGTAAGGTTCAAAACTGCATTATTCCATTTAATGTTAGATAGCCTCGATTAATAAAACAAGCTTATTAGAAAAAGCTCACACAATGTTTGTATACATTACAATTCAACAATCGTAAATCCCTTTAAGTCACTCCAAAAGTATAACTAATGGTTAGGGATGGTGAAGGTACTACGAGCATAGCATTAGGACGCCTGTTCTTTATTTAATTTTTCAAGTCTGTGTTGAAATATTTTATGGAGTCAGGGAACAGAGCAGTGGTGGTATTCAGCTGGTTCTATCCAGACTGCGCATACTGGTAGGGGCAGAGCTCCACCCACCCACCCGGACATCATTACGTCCCTTTTTTCGACGAATTTGAGGCTCTGTGCATGCACAAAGGCACGCATGCACATTTACAGAAGTTAAATGTGGGAATTTAGGGAAGTTAAGTGAATATCACCCCTGGAACAGAGAATACATTACAAGATTCACTGAAAATATCTTTGCCAGTGATCATCATGTACAAGAAAACAGTTTTAGCAGATTGACTCATTCTGTAGCTCTCTTCCCTCCCAAATAGGTTGGATATTTATTAGTTTCTCCCCGCAATTATATTCTGCACAAGAGATGTCTGGCAGCACAATAAATTAAAAATGAAATATCCTTTGGTGGGGAGGATCAGGAAGAAAACAGGTGAATTACAGGGTTAATGTGATCATATGGTGGTGAACACTAATAACACACTGAAAACCAAAACAGAAAAAGACTTATGACATTTCTCCTGCCCCAGTTTTCTCTTGAACATTAAATATTAAATTGCTTTTTCACTTGCTTCCACATGAAATACATTTTTTTTTAACTGCAGGCTCATATGGATTAAGATATTTAAGCCTATATAGACATTTTTTTCCTGTCACCTGTCCAAGGTTTGAAAAAATAGTATGTGTCCTCTGGTTCAAAATAAACTACACCATTAAATAGCGTTAAAGCTAATATTCGGACATGGGCTCTTGGTCTACTCAATCCAATCCGATAATGCTTTGCCAATAGGCAGAGCTTCATTATTTTATCTGCAAGTGAGATGGGTCTCAATTTTCCTATTTAATCTATGGAATAGGGGAGACACAGATGGAAACTGTTGATTGATGGGAACCGCTGAACCGTTAAGCACCTGTAGAAACAATCCTTATCTAGGAATCAATCAAGCAATCCATCAATCAATCAATCAATCAACAAACCTCTAGGAAAAACTGGCCTTGCAGTCTCTTCTTTGACTTCATAGTATAGGAAGTTAGCACCCACCTCTCCCAAGGAAAATCAAATATTCTAAGAAATATTAAAAAGGCAGACAAACTCAGAGCCTAAGCTCCCTGTCCCACTCCCCAGCAGATATTTTGGGGCCATCCTATCTACAAGAGAAAGGCTTATCTACCACACAAAAGACATGGCCCTCAGGACATGATAGGATTAGCCCTCACTCAAAATCCAAACCAGGACAAAGCCATTAAGCCATAATAGGAATTGCACAAAGCCCCTTCATTACATGATCACCCAGCAAGATTCAACCAGGCCTGGGACTCAAAGACAACCTACAAAGTTACTGCTGCATGTCCCAATGGGAGTCTGACAACCAATCAGAGTACATTTCTTACATCGGAACAGGAAGTTCTAAGGCGGGGCCCAAGAGAGGATATAAATCTATCTCTCCCTCTCTCACCAATGTGCTCTTCTTTGCCCAGGGCTTCAAACCACGTGGTCCTGTCCACCATTAAACCATCTTTCCAAGCAGTTTCCAGTATCTTTCTCCTTACTTGGAACTGAACCCAGATGGGCATTTCTTCCAACAGTTAGTAAGGATGAGAAACCACAGTAATTGTTGAAGCAAGTTTGATTTACATTAAAGCAAACTTCAGTAATTAAACTAACTCAGGCAGAGTCTTCCTGAAATTATGGTGACATTTCAGGTATCTGACTACTAAGGATGGTGAGATCCATAATGATTAAGGAAAACTTTACATTTCATAGTAGAAACTTGTTTAGCCCAATAATGTAGTTTTTCTGCTCTTTTTGATAGCTTTTTAAAAAGTCATTGTTTTATCATTGTGGCTATAGTAGTATAACATGAATAAATGCTCATTGGGCATATCTGCTTAAATTGCATTATTTGAAATTGTTAAGCCTTATTTGCAAATGTTGGTTTCTTCTACAGTATATGACTGAACTCGCAGATGCATTGTTATATTGTCATTCAAAAAGAGTAATTCATAGGGACATCAAACCTGAAAACCTGTTGCTGGGATCAAATGGAGAGCTCAAGATTGCTGACTTTGGATGGTCTGTACATGCCCCATCTTCTAGGTAGGAGACTCTTTAATACTCAAGTTTGAGAGTAGAATTGCCTTAGAATTATTTGAATATACAATGTACTTTCCTAGAAATAGTACAATTTACAAAAATAGCTAATTTTTTCTGATTCTTTCAGTTGAGGATAGAACTCTTAATTGAAAATTCGTTTAAAAGTAGGGTTCATACTATAATGCTGGCAACCATGTTTTCCAGGTGAATGCCAAAGTAAGAGGTGTAGTGGTTAAAGCATCAGGGTAGAAATCAGGAAACAGAATTCTACTCCTGCCTTAGGCATGAAAACTAGCAGGGTGACTTTGGGTCACTTATTTTCAGCCAAACTCACAAGGTGGTTTGGTGTGGGAAAAATAGGAGGAATGAGTATGAACATTCACTTGAGTCTCGAGTTATTTATAAAAATAAAGCGGTAAAAAAAAATCTTAAAAATTATAATTTCCATTCTTATGCCATTCTGTTCCTTTTACAATTGAAACACTATTAGTGGCTTTAGAATTTTAGAGTTGCTACTGGGTGGAGTACATCTCAGAACGTATATATTTGAAATATTGAGCGTCTCTGGGTCACCTGATATTTAGATGAAATGTAACCATCTAAAGAAAATCATGTAATAATTGAATATATAAGAAAGTGGAACACTTTAACTCAGAATTGAAACCAAAATATCGCACCAACAATCCTAGCTAGTTATGAACTATAAATCAACAGCAAGATGGTTGTGAATGCAATAAACAAGATAATACTGATAAGATCCTAGAATCCAAGAAGAAGGTAGATGGGAAATGAGGTCCAATAAAAAGGAAGTAAGGATGATATGTAGAGAAGTATGAGCAGTGGAGGGCTTCATGTTCTACAAAGCAAATTTGAGTTTGAGAAAGGAATGCTTCTTAGGACATCCAAAAATGTCAAGAACTTTGTAATAGAGATAGCAGAAAGATTTAGGATTAGGTACAAAGGTGGGTTCCTACCGGTTCTATCTGGTTCTATATAGTAGGTAGTAACTCAGTGGTGATGTCACGGAGCCAAGTTCTGTCGGTGGCTCCGTGGGCGCTGCCATCTTGGATTTTGCTTCTGCGCATGCGCAGAAGCTAATTTTTGACTGCTGTGTGTGCGCTCGAGGTACAACCCTGAGCAAACCGGCAGTAAGAAGATTCAGAACCCACCTCTGATTAGGTAATATTCATAAATAAAATGTCTTAAATGTGTTAATAAGCAGAGTAGCTTATTATTAGTATGAATAGCTATTGTGGTTTTTAGATAAACATGGTTTGCTGACTGCTCTATACTTTGCCATCCTAGGAGGTCAACACTATGTGGCACCCTTGATTACTTGTCACCTGAAATGATTGAAGGGAGGACATATGATGAAACAGTGGACCTGTGGAGTCTTGGTGTCTTATGTTATGAATTTTTAGTAGGAAAACCTCCTTTTGAAGCAAAGACGTATCAGGATACATATAGTGCCATTTCAAGGGTAAGTTGAATTTATTTGGCTTGATGTATCCTATATTTTTGTTTTCTTGCAATCCATGACTCACTCTATACGAGTAACCTTTGAGATTTTGAGAAGCCTAAAACTGCCTTAACTATCCCCCTGATGTTATTCAGGGATTAGAATTTTTTTACTTACCAAGCATATTGGTACCTTTTTGTCAGCTGGCAAATTCGGGTTCAGTTCCTACACTAGTTCCTGCACTAGTAACAATTTGGATAGTGTCTTACATTGATATGCTACTGCCAAACTAAATGTTATTTTCCACCTGGACTCTACAATGGGAAGGAGTGAATGCAGTGCTTTGTGTGTAACTGTAGTTTTCTTTGGTTTAAAGGTGGAGTACAGGTTTCCTCCTTTTGTAACAGAGGGAGCTCGGGATCTGATTTCAAAGCTCTTGAAGCATGACCCAAAGCAGAGATTACTACTGGAAGGTGTGCTTAAACATCCATGGGTTACATCAAACTCTACTAAATCTCCCAAGCATAACATGGTGGAAGCCACTGTTGCTAATAAAACTCAGTCGTAGCATAATAAGCATTGCTGACCGCATTTCCCAAGTAGCAGGGATGGCAACAAATTGTAAGACAGCCAATATAGGAAGCATAAAATTGGTCTCAAAAAGAAGTCAAGATTTCCTGCACAACAGAACCTCTTATGAACACGATGAAGTCTGAGCTGCAGTTTTCACAGACATGCTGCAAATGCTTGTAGTTCCATTCAAAGCAGTTTGTGGGTATCTGGAATACATACTTGAACTCTTTGTGCATGTGATTCAAAGCTGCTGGGGCCACATCCTGTTCAGGACTTTCTCAGATACTTAGCTCCTATTCTGTTGATCCTCCTTGCTGCTTGATAGAGCCACATGAAGTTGTTGGAACGGTGCAATAACACCCTAAGGTTAACCTGTGCAGTGATGTGACATGGATGGCGTCTGTTTCTGTAAATATGAGCTACTTGTGCAGTCCTTGTCCTTGTCTTAAGTTAGGAAATTCTTTGAAGTCTAAAGACTTTATAAACAATCACCCAGTGCTTTCAGACATCTTGTTTTTTGGATACCTAACTGCTTTATTCAGTGGTCAGAGAAATCCTACTTCCTAGGATATCCTTGATAGTCAGCAATTGTTCAATGTAAGTTCTTACAAGAAAAACTTTCATAAACTACTTTTGATCATCAATTTTTAAATAATGTATTTGTTTAAGCACTAGTAAAACTTTATTTACAAAATCATGATGGTCCTGCAGCACTTTTTACTTGCATGTAATGTTACTTCACTTCTAGAATTTACATTTATCCAAACGTGTAACATATTTCACTTCAAGCTACCTGTGTCAACCCTGAAGGGTGTTATTACTTCTGGCAACCTGTACAGTTCAGATAAACTGAATGATGTTTGATCCTGAAAATACAAGCCCTCTTTTGGCATGTAGTGATTCCAGGCAATTCTCAATGTAATTTTGTGTGACGTTATTAAGCAGGGAGATGTGGGAATGTGTGGTTTTTGTAGCCTCTGGAAGCTGCTTCTGACCATGACGGTTACAAATCAAGAGCAGACATTTTGCAGTAGGAAATACATAAACGCTCTAAGTAGGCACAATATCATTTAAAGAACCAAACAAAAGAAACATTCCATATCAAACCATACCAAACGCAAGAAAAATGATGAATTCTTAGCTTCTAATTGCCCCCTCCCATATTCTCAAATTGGCCACCTGCTCTATTATGTATGCTAATACATTTCACTGTTTGGAAATCCCACCATGCCTATAAACTATTATGGGCAGCAAGTATCCAATACAGGTACTCCTTGACTTACGGCTGGTCAGTGTGTGAAGTCACTCCAGACCCTGAAAAAAAAAAGGACTTAAGATTCAGATTCAAAGTTCTTGCAGTTATGTAACCATGATTTCCAGTTTTCCAGGAGGAAAAATACCCCAAAACAAACTGGGTTCATTAACAACTGCAGCATTTACTTAATGGCGGCTGTTAAAAAAGGTTGAAAAATCCAGTTGGTTTACGTGACCTGCTTTATAATCATGACTTCTAACCAAATTGCAGTGGTATGGTAGACAAGCACTACAGGTAGCTCATATCAGCTAAAAACTAGTTGCTACAATGTTAACCTTTGAAATACAAGAAATATAACTCCTTAGAATCGAGTACCCTACTTATTCGTGTACGTATTTGTGTTACTAGTCTCCTTTAAAATTGCTTTAACTTATATTCGCAAAATCCTTGCACGTGGAAGGAAACAAAATCCAGAGCTATAACACCCAATCTGCATCCTAAATTCAGTCAGCTTATTTAAAAGATGAGTTTGCAGAGAATGTGGAAGCCTTAGAATCAGAACCGAAAGGACCACTTAGTCCACAGAGTTTACAACTTTATTCAGTTCAGAAATAAAAAAAAATATGCTTGAAAGCATCCCAGAAAAAGGAAACCCCAAATTTGGTTTCATTGTCAAATTGTTCTTAGGAAGTGTTTCTAGTCCTCAACATGAACCTGCCTTCTGGTCATTTCTGCCTGTTCTTCAACATCCTCCACAGTGGGACAATTCTGAATAGACCCTTTGTTTAAAAAGTCTTCCTGCTCCATACAGATAAGAGGCTCTAGTGGTGTGATCTGACATGTTTATCAGCGTACCTAATCCATAATTCTTCAGTAAGCAAACAATGTAGCTGAGCCGCATAGACAAGCAGCCTTTTCGAAGTAGACAAAGCACATTCCCACCGTTTCGAAGAAAGAGATTTGGGGGGCGGGGGCGGAGGGGGCATTGCAAACAGACAAACCAAGAGTGCATTAGCTATCGAATGTTTCTAGGAAGAAACGATGGTGCGTCCTTTTTAATTCCAGGGAAATAATTTCATGGGTTTGGAGACGGAGGCTTGAAAAATCCTATCTTCCGAAAATAGCGAACAAGAAAGGGCACGGAGACTACGGTGATGCTGATCCGGACAGGAGCAAACAGTTTGTGAATAGCGTAGGCCAATACAAAAGTGCTTGTCCCAGCAGCTAGCTTGGATCGCACAAGGGCTTCATCAAATCCCAGCTTGAAGAGAATAGTGGTCATGTCCACTCCGCTAAAAAGGGAGAAGAGGAGGGAGAAACAGACAAAACATTTACCAGCGCGAGTGATTTGGGTGTTGGTTTTTTATTATTATTTTTAACCAAAGAACTTTATACAGGTTACTCCTCAACCATTTGTTTAGCGATTTTTCCTAAACCTTAACCATTTTTCAGAGTTACAACTTTTGTGGCATCCCCATGCCCGTGTGATCAAAATTCAGATGTTTTGACAACTGGTTCATATTTATGACCATTGCTGTGTCCCAAGGCCATGTGATCCCCTTTTGGCGACCTTCTGACAAGGAAAGTCAATGGAGAAGCCAGATTCACTTGAACAACTGGGTTACTAACTTAATCAGCTGCAGTCATTCGCTTAACAACCGTGGCAAGAAATGTCGTTAAGATGGGGCAAAACTCACTTAACAAATGTGTTGCTTAATAACAGAAATTTCGGGCTCAATTGTGGCCGCAAGTTGAGGACCCACCTGTATACTGAAGATAAAATTCAGCTTAACAGTTTTTAAATGAGAAAAAAAAAGACCTCAGTTTCTCTTTGTACATGCGGGAAGATCAGAAAGGGAGAACACACAAGCCGGATTTACAGTCTAGTGATCAAACTTCTAATGCACCAATAACAGCACCAGTAATAATGCTTACCTTGACACAACCAGATAAAACATTCCCAGAGATATCAAAGAAATCCCAATATGAAACGTTACTCCAACAGCTCCGTATTCCTTAAATATTTTCTTCAACTGATGTGATTTATTTGGTTTCTTCCCATTTTCCTGGCTGGGATCTGTGGGATTTTCTGCAGATGTACCTGTAGTCTGAATATTGGAGGTAAGAGAGAGAGAGAAAAAGAGAATGTTGATTGTTATTACCATACAAATAAGCCATTTTGTTTCTAGAGTAACATTTTTATTTTAGAGCATGTTTATTTCATCATTTGGATCCTGTAATTTGATGCAGTTTATTCAAACATATTACAAACTGCTGGTACATAACAGTTGGCCCCTTTATCCTGTCTATGGTATTCCTGTTTATCACATACCGGCTGTTAAAACTTGAGTTGATATAAATGGTCATTATTAGTCAGTTGCCAAGTATCTGAATATTGATCACATGACCATGGGAATGCTGCAACAGTCCTAAATATTCACTCTGCATGTACATATAAAGCACCAAAAATAGTGGAATATTTGACGTGGTAGCTCAGTGGCTAAGACCCTGAGCTTGTTGATCAGAGAAGTTGGCAGTTCAAATCCCTAGTGCCGCATAACGGAGCGAGCTCCCATTACTTGTCCCAGCTTCTGCCAACCTACCAGTTCAAAAGCATGTAAAAATGCAAGTAGAAAAATAGGAACCACCTTTGGTGGGAAGGTAACTGGGTTCCCATGTGCCTTCGGTATTTAGTCATGCCGGCCACATGACCACAGAGACGTCTTCGGACAGCGCTGGCTCTTCGGCTTTGGAACGGAGGTGAACACCGCCCCCTAGAGTCGGGAACGACTAGCACGTATGTGCGAGGGAAACCTTTACCTTTAAAATGCATGGTTCCAATCTTTTCTGATTATTCAAGAGCTGATCGCAAGTAGACAGCTAAGAACCTGAGTCTAGGTCTAGATAAAACAATATCCCCCCCCCCCCTAAGATTCTGCAAATCCTAGGAGAGGAAAGGGACTTCTGTACTGCTGCAGGCAATGTGCACAGTAATGCTTGTCGCCGCTTAGAGGATGCTGATGTATAATAACTCCTCTGGGAACAAAGCTTTGGCTTTCCTGTTGCGTAATGCAATATGTATGCTCATAACAAAACATGGCAGATTGCGGAAAGGAAATTGGTTGGCGATTGCTTGCAGGCAACACTCTTTGCTAGGCAGCTGACGAAATAAAACGTTGCACGGATTTCACAACAGCTTGCTGGGGTCAGAGAGATAGCAAGGATGGCATTCATCCTAGCTTTTTAATAAAAAGTTTGCAAATCACCCAAGCTGCTGTTTTAATATTAACACCGAGACAAGTATTCTGGGAGCCTACAAATTTGAATAAATTCCCCCAAAGGTCAGGCCTACATTGGAAAATCAATTAAATTATCTCAATAGTAAATAGTGTGTGTATGTGTGTGTATATTAAGAAACAGGAGAGACACTGAAGAGCAAAGAGGAATCTGGAAAAACAGGAAATCTAGCCAGACCTGGTGCATATTGTACCCCAATAGTTCTTCCATAGATTTCAATTAAAAAAAAAAAAAAGCTTAGGAGAAGGATTTGAGCCATTATCATGGATAGTAAGAAAATATGTTTTTAAGAAATATTTTAAATGTGTTACATAGCAGGTTTATTTTTATTTTAGAAAATTAATATTGCTACCTACTCAGCTATGGAGACTCAAGACGGCTTACACAATATAAATACTTTAAAAACTATTGTTTTACATTTTAATACTTTAACACTGTATTTTTAATTACGCTTTTAAATCCTGATATTCATATGTTATAAAACTTGATGTTCAGGGATTGCACGGACCTTTTAAAATTACAATGATTATTTTTTTTAAAAATGGTCGCAAAGTAATATAAACCTCAGCCTTTCTTATCTTCCATCACAAGTGCAGCTTCACAAATTTCCCAGCTATAGCAGTAGCCAAGCATCACGCTGGCTGGAAACATGAAAATGAAAAGTCTCACACATATGGAGGGCAGTGAATTGGAAAAAGCTGTTAGACCTGCCTGATTGGCACAACTTACAATCCATAAAATAAAGTCAGCTAAGCAGAAGTGATAGGCATAATTCTCTTTTAATGATGCGTAAAGGCAGGTCCCCCTCTGTGCTAGGTAAGTGGCTGAAGACACGGATAACCTGAGATCATCACAAAGCTTTGGTATACAGAAAGCAATTCAATGCGGACTTTTGTTTGACAAGAAAATTCACCTTTGTGCTGCAGAAAATAGTAACAAACAATTACACTAGTATGTTTCTAATTAAGATCAGCACAGATCTCTAAATTCATTTTCCATGTCGCAATAGATTTTAAGTGTAACTTTAATGCATTTTATTTTGTTAGATTTTTATCCTGCCTTTATTACTTTATTTGTAACTCAAGGCGGTGAACATATCGTAATACTCCTTCCTCAGGAGTGAAATTCAATTTTTTTCCCTACTGGTTCTGTGGCCGTGGCTTGGTGGGCGTGACAGGGGAAGGATACTGCAAAATCTATATTCCCACCCCACTCCAGGGGAAGGATACTGCAAAACCCACATTTCCTCCCCACTCCTGGGGGAAGGATATTGTAAAATCTCCATTCCCATCCCACTTTGGGCCAGCCAGAGGTGGTATTTGCCAGTTCTCCGAACTACTCAAAATTTCTGCTACCGATTCTCTAGAGCCTGTCAGAACCTGCTGAATTTCACCCCTGTCCTTCCTCTTATTTTCCCACAACAACCCTGTGAGGTAGGTTGAACTGAGAGACAGTGACTGGCCCAAAGTCACCCAGCTGGCTTTTATACTTAAGGCAGGACAAGAACTCACAGTCTCCTGGTTTCTAGATTAGCACCTTAATCACTACACCAAAATAGCTCTTATTTTGCTATTATCCTATGTTCAGGCACAGTGTCACAGGCCTATCAATATCACTTTTTATTCCTTTATTCAGTTCATAGACTGCCAGATTCCCAATGACTGGGCACCTTACAATTACAAATAAATAATATAACCCCACCCTACCCTCCATATAAACAAGGAAAACCCATTCAACAGGGGTTCAAACATCACTCTACCCCACGCTGGGAAAATAGACAGATCTTTATTAGCTTCTGAAAGTTTTTAGGATGGAAGCCATCAAGAACCAGCAATTAATCCACACATAGGAAAGAGAAGCAAGTTTGTGGGAAAAGCATATTTAAAATGTTCAGAAGCTATGGCTTGCACACCCATAGAATGGCTTGCCAGGGCAGAGTTGCAAATTCATTAAAAAAAGAAAAGCTGTGGCTTTTGATATGGAACAATATTATCCTCTAAATCTGTCATCTGTCAATTGACTACATGCTGTGAGGCATTTCTGGTCTCCTAAATTCTCTCCCATCTACTGTAATCTAATTTGTAAAATAGCACAATTGATGAGAACTAAACTGTATTTTTATCACTTTACTGAGGGTGTTAAGTTTAGTCACCTGAGACATTGATTTGCTGACTAGATTTAAGGCAATGGAGAGCATTGGGCTTGATCTTGACAAAACAAGGGTTTTCTCAAAAAGGTTAACCCTTCAAGGCTCTACAATCAGTAGAATTGAAAACAGTGCGAGACAGAAGGAGCAAGGAAGGCTTGACTAACTAATGTCTTAGCAGGATACGATTTTTCTCCAATCATTCTTCCTTCAATATGCTGAAATCAAAATGTTATTAAAGGATATACTGTATTTTTCGGAGTATAAGACACACTTCCCCCTCCCTAAAAGAGGCTGAAAATTTGGGTGCGTCTTATACTCTGAAAAATACGGTAATTAACTAATTTAGCTTTATGGTTTGTTGCTGTCAAGTTGATGTTGACTCATGGTAACCACTTGGATAATTGCCCTGAAATGTCTTCCATCTTCAGTTGGGTGGGTAATGGTGACTAAAATGCCATCCATAGCTACTGTTCTTCCATTGCATTGACTCTTTTCCTCTTTAATCCTTTCTTCAATATATTTGATTTTCTTTTCTTCTTTGCATGACATAACCCCAATACAAAAATTGTGATTTTAACATTCTAACGAAAGCCCAGGTTTGATTTCTTCCAAAATTGATTGATTCATTCATCAGGCAATCTACGGTACCCACAGTATCACAATTCAAAGGTCAGTATCACAATTCAAAAGTCAGTATCACAATTCAAAGGTTTCTATGATCTTCCTGTCATATTTCTTTATTGTCAAACTTTCACATCCATCGAGTGATTATTTGCCATCAAGTTGCTATAAATTCTTAGCAGCTAACGTAGATTCTTTCCATGTCCCAGAGTGGTGAGAACCGGGACAGAGCAATGGTAGAGTTAGTCTCCTTGAATTTTCTCAAGGTCTTAGATGACTCCAATTTTCTGCATTATTATCAGGCAGTGGAAAGACAATTGTCCAGCTGGAGATATGCTTGCTACTTTGGGGTGAATGTTTTTCAAAAGTAGATATTCCTCATTGTAAGAATTTTGCAGAAATATTTTTTTTTACTGTTTGCTTCCAGATTAGATCCTGAGGGTTCTCCAGACAAGGCCATCCTTTAAGTATTTGAAGGTCCTTGTTCTTAGACCAGTCGCTTCCCTAACACAAGCCCAGAAGAGGAAAGGTCATAGCAAGGCAAGAGCCTGTGACGTTGCTAGCCACAAAGCACCTCTATGCTTTGGGGAAGAGGTTATTAATTATTATTATATTATTATTATAGGTTATTAAGAGGTTGATAATTCAGTGGCAGAAAATATCTAGACTTTCTAGAGCAGTGATGGCGAACCTATATATGACATTTCGGATAACAAGCCCAATACCCAACAATTATTCTCAAAAGCGTGCCTTGTTCTTGCACGTCTGTCCCAAAGGTGCTTTTTTCAAGAAGCAACTGGACATTCTGGTTTTTCTTTGAAGACATTTCGCTTCTCATCAACTCTGGCTGGATGGTGCTTTAAAAGCACCTTAGGAACAATGATGACCTGGATGGCTGAGAATCTGCATAGACATTGTTCTTGCACAATTTTCAGAGTCTCTGGAGGCCGCGTGAAAATGGACATGCTCTCCTGTGGCTTCTGGAGGCCGCACAAGAATGGGGCATGCTTTCGTCTGGTTTTTGGAAGCTAGAGAGGCCATGGGAGAGCATTCTCCCAAGACCTTGTGCGACCCAGAGCAGCCTCAAGTAGGCTGCAGGGGCCTTTCAACAGAGAGAACATTATCTGAAGGTATGCAGCATGTGGCAGATCCTGGAGAGTGCCGAGCTACAGGGGCAATCACCCCATTCTACAAGACTCGCATGTCTTGGGGAATGGTGTGAGGTGGCCATTTTTGAAGAGCACTTTCTGAAGTTTTGATACATCAAGCCAAAAGGTTTGCCACCATTGTTATAGAGCCAAAACGTAAGGTAGTTTGCACAGCAATTCCTCCTCCAATTTAGCCAGTGACTGAGCTCAGTGAGCTTCAATGGCTGAGAGTTGTTTTGAACTAGGCCTCAGCTACTACAGCATACTGTATTGCCTCTGTTGGGTTACACAGGGGTTCAGGAGGTGGTTTCTAGAGCTGAAAGGATAAGAAAATGGTACTGAGGGTAACCTTGGCCCAAGATCTTGCAAAAGGGAAAAGGGTCAGCGAAGCAAGTTCCTTTCTATAAGTTCACACTTACAGCCAACATTTCTTAAAAAGAGAAGCCAAACAGCTAAAAAAAACCTCCCTCGCGTAAAATAGATCTCTGACCAACGTTATTAAACTAATCCCTGGATATCTCCAGAAGGTAAATACAAGCCCTATTTCTTCCACTGCTCCTTCTTATGCACAAAGGATTTTCAATTACTTAAACTGAATCTGACCTTTTCATAACAAACAGTGCTCAGAAAGGCTGGCATGAAGATACACTAAAAATAGAAAATTATAATTAAAGTCCAGGAGTTAATCCAGTCTTCTAATATTGCTTTATTGAATTTTTTAATGCTGTCAAATCCTATTTAGATTTCAGCATTAGCTGAAAAAGCCAAAAGCCTATCTGAATAAAAACATTTTCCTCCAAGTTTTGGTGCTGCTTATTATTTTTGTGATGTTAGTTTGCTTTATTGTCTATTGTAAGTCACCTTGGATATCATTTCAACAGAAAAACAGGTGCTTAAAAAAAAAAACACCAAACAGTGGTTGCATCCCACAGTATTCTTAACCTGGTTTCTGAATTACTCCATCATCTGTGTTTACACAATCCAATGAATCATAAATTCAGTGGGTTGATTGGTATGTACAGCATGTTTCCAAAAATGCAAATCAAAGTTACCACCAAGCTAGCTTATCATGTTACTTCAAAGTACTCTTCTAAGTCTTTATCTGATTGCTTAAACATGTTGTGTGTAAAGTAAGACAGAAGGAATTTGTTGTTCTTTCTGGAACATATATATTGTAAGATGACTGACTGTAAAAAATAAGCAAGGAAACACAAACGTCTTAACTAGTGCAGCAGTTTTGACAACCTGGCCCCACACTGATAAATGTGGCCTATAAACCTAAATACATAAAATAACGATGGAATTGTAATTCTACCTCTTTCTGGCAGGCACCAGATAATAGAAAACTGGTGTAAATTGTGAGTTCAAGGCAGATAAGTGACAATTGCCCTTCTTCCCTCCCCCTCTAGTCTCACCCTTTTATCTGTAGCATGCACACAAGACAAACCTCCCCAAGGATAGATGAGCAGACTAGGGAGAAGATACAACAAAATTCTCCAATTCAAACCTTCTAAATATTATTAAAGAGAAGGGGAGTTAAGTGCTAAATCACATTTTACCAGGGTCCAAATCTTCTAACTTAAAAAAAAAAAAGTTGTTTAGAAATCTGATCTGCAATATTTTCTGAAGGTGCTCAGAAAAATCTTCCTTCAGGGTAATTTTCAATGGAAGGTACATAAAGTATTATTAATATTATTAATATAATAATATAAATTAATATTAATATCCCTATTAATAAGGGATATATTATTATCTGTTATTATGAGTGAACTTGCAAGACACGCCAACCAGTTGTTGACGCCTTAAGCCAGTCCAAGTCCCCAAGGCATATTACACACCCCATCCCAGAACTACACAGGCCACGTACGCACCACTCTCTGGTCTTAAAAAGTGGCTGCTTCACTCGTACTGGAGGGGTCGAAGGCAGCATGGTGGGTCGCCCTGATTCTCCAGCCCTAACGAACCACCCTTTATGCCAATGGCAAGCGCGCATTCCCACGCACACGCGCGGCCCGTCATTCACCCACTTTGGGAGGTGCGAGGTTACCGCGGGATCCCCCGCCGCGGCTCTCCTCTCCGCCGGCAGGGAAGTCACTCTTCGCTGCATGCCAGGCGATCTCCGGCCGCAGCCGCTTGGGATCCACGGCCGGCGTTTCCAGCTGACTGTACAGGCGGCGCAGCGGCTCAGTTCCGCTGCGGAAGGGACCACCGGCCGCCGCCGGGTGCGCAAAGCAAGCGGGCTGCCCCGTCAGCAGCCCCGATTCCCGCAAGAAGCGGCGCAGGAGCCGGAGACCGCTTCGCTGGTGCCCTCGGCTGGGAATCTGACTCTCGTCTACCCAGCTGAGCTGTGCCTGGCCCGGCAGGAACCCCGGAGCAGCGCCGCCGGCCTCAAGTGCCCCAGATCGGAGGCTGCCTCCCGTGCCAGCTGCAAAGCGCCCGCCGATCGCTTGGAAAGCTCCCCTGGGCAATAGCGGAGCTAGGGCGCAAGGCTGGCCTAGCCACCGCATGGCAGCCGGAGGTGCTGACCCGGCACAGCCCTCCCTGCCCGGCGCTTCTGGAGCGAGGAAGGCGGCACCTCGGCCCCGAGAGAGAGAGAGAAGGGAAAGAGCCACCCACGGCCCTCCCTCCTTTAAAGGGCCAGCGGCTTCCCGCCCGGGTTTCGCTTCCCAAAGCGGCCCACCAAGGAGACGTCGCCTTTTCTGGCTTTCTGGTTCTTGCACTTTTCTCCGTTCACACCTGGGGCTCTTTACCTGAAAAGGGGGGGGGGGAGTCGTCTCGATTTTGCCTCGGCGAAGTGGGTGAACGCAGATCAATGGTTTGAAGCTTCTGCCTTTTGCTATCCCAGCCCCATCTTCCTTCGGTATTTATTACCCACTCTTATTAAGCAGATCTTGGCTAACGATAATAAGTGGACAAATGTGTTTCTTTCAACCCCCATCCCCATAATGTGACAGAAGGGGAAATTATTAATTCAGTAATAATCCTATGTTTAGCCAATCAACTAACTTTGAGAGTTGGCTCTTAACATTGGTTGTTTCAGCCTTTTCTATTTTGCCATTCTATTCAAAGACTGGAAATGGCCCATACAGGTAGTCCTTGACTTACAACAGTTCATTTAGTGACCATTCAAAGTTATGACAACATTGAAAAAGTGATTTTTCACACTTAGGACCCTTGCCGTATCCCCTGTGGTGACGTGATCAAAATTTGGACACTTGGCAACTGACTCATATTTATGATGATTGCAGTGTCCTGGGTCATGTGATCCCCTTTTGTGACCATCTTACAAACAAAGTCATTCACTTAACAATTGTGGCAAGAAAAGTTGTAAAATGGGCCAAATTCACTTAACAAACGTTTCACTTAGCAATGGAAATTTGGGATTCCATTGTGGTTGTAAGTCGAGTGTCAAGCCTACAACCATATTCCCTTTTGGATCTTTGGCCTGCCACACTTTCTATTATTCTACTATGCATTTTCTATTGTGGGAAAAT
>JANHFT010001497.1:0-27091 GCA_032467955.1 Pseudoxenodon macrops
TGATTTAGTTTAGTTAGAAGAATATCTGGAATGATGGTATTGAATGCTGAGCTGAAGTCTACAAAGAGGACCCTTGCGTAGGTCTTTGGAGATTCAAGATGTTGTAGGATGTAATGCAGACTCATATTAACAGCATCATCTGTCGATCTATTTGCTCAGTAGGAAAATTGCAAGGGGTCTATCAGCGGATCTGTGATGGTTTTTAGGTGGGCTAGTACTAGCCTTTCAAAGGTTTTCATAACTACAGATGTTAGAGCAACCGATCTGTAGTCATTCAGTTCAGTTTACAGAAAGACAACATAATTGTGAATTCAAGGTGTCAGGATTTTCCTTTTTTTTAAAAACACATGCATAAAATAACTCATTTGCAATTATAACACAGATCATGTTTTTCTTCTCCTAAATTTGCTCTGATCAGTTTCAGCATCTTAAAACTCCATCCTTCTCTGGTTATTTTCTTTACTTTTTTTCCTGTCTTTTTTGGGGGAACTCATGAATTCTTGTCTTATATGTTTGAGCTTATAGTAGCCCCAGAGACGATAACTGGGCTGCTTTTAATTTGCTGCCAAGGCGCATCATGAAGACCATGGGGAAGCACTCTTTTTCTGACAAGATGAAGCTGAATTATGCAATCAGGCATTCGTGCTCATGTGATTGAGAGACTCTGCAGTAACTGCCCTCCTTCTGCATAGTGGTTGTTATGCATCCTGTTGACAATCAACTCATCACTAAGTGCATCTTTCTGTGCCTTGTCAGTTGGTACGGCTGCCTGCTGTTTCAAGAGACATGCTGTTCTTTGCTACTGGGTTTTTTTTTTGTTTTTTTTGGAATTGCCTATACACTCATTCACCCTGCAGTATATTTGGGTTATTCACCAAACGCCAACACATTTGCCAATATCATAAGGTGAAGCTAAATAAATTGCAATGTTCATTCTTTCCCATTTTAAATAAGTTTGATTTTTCTTCCTTCTGATTAGAAGTTAGATTTTCTAACTTCATTTTGTGGTTTGCCTTAGTTGGCATCGTTTTTTTTCTAGAAAACTCCAGTCAATAAATTCCTTGAAGTATAGCCATATGTTGCATTGAGTCATATGTACTTATGTTGATAGGAATCTGAGCTCTGTTTTTGGATGGCACTTTCCAGGATTTGCAACAAAATCACGTTGCTTTTGCCCACTGCTTCTTGTCCTATGGGAGAAGTACTCCCTCAGTAGTGAATCTTGTTTGCCTTTGATTTAATCTACACTTACATTATGAACTCTCTTAGCATGGCTAGGGGAAGAAAAAAAAACCGTTCTGAAATCTGAAATCCTGTGGTAAATGAGCATAGACAGTCTGAGTTAAGTAGGCTAAGAATCAGATTTGAAAGAAAGCAATATGAAATGTCTTTATATATTTCTATCCACTTTAATGCAACATTTTAACTTTGCATCATAATCAGGAGACTATTATAGTCAAGCAATAAGTATCTTTTAGATTGAATTTATGTTAATTTGACATTGGCTTATAGGACATTTCATGTGAAGATGTGGGATTAAATTATAAAATCCGTGAAATACTAAGTGGAATGGATTTTCGCTAGGGTCGAAAAAATATTCCAAACATCTGTAGGGAGCACATTTCTCAAATCTGTTTTAGGCAGAACGTCCCATTACTCAAGTAGTAGAACACAAGCATTGCATCAAGAAACTGTCCTTCCCTTTAACTAAGGGGAATATCAGTATCAAGACAATTTCTGTTTTCAGAAATTTCAAAGATGTGATATACAAGAAAAAGAAATGGAGCAGGATGAAGCAATACTCTGTGCTCCGTCCTTATCACTGCCAGATAGGTGAACAAAAGTTTAGGTAGTGTGATTTATTGAGTGTAAAGTAGGTGCCAGTTGACTGAGGATCAGAGCTTATCCCTTCTGCTGGCTAGGGCAGCATACTGAACCAAATGAATCAATAGTCACCAATAGGCCATGGGTTCCCTTCTTCTGCTAGTTTTGTTGTTTCTGCCTGATACATATAAATATTAAGAGTGCAGGAGTTCATCACAGTGTACTCAGATATACACTAAGCAATGTCTTGGTCCCGTCAACCACAATCCTAATAAATACACAACCCATGAGCCTAATTTCACCTGACTTCCAAGGAGAATTAGCTGTGTAGAGAGACCTATTTCCCTTTCATTGCAGTCTGCTACTTGGAAGAGAGAGAAGAGGTGGTCAGAAAAAGCAGTGAGAGGCAGAGAAAAAGACAGAGACTGGTGGCTCCATAGCTTCTTTTCGCCTAGGGTACCATATTTATCTATTGGAATTTAGCTCCTTGGCAAAGGAAAGTTTGTCCCATCGCTGCCCATAGGAAATAAGCTTTGGACTGCCTAGGTCTAATTTATAAAACAGATTAAGCTCTAATGTATGCTTGCATGTTACAGTATTATTCAATTATTCCACTATGACATCAATGGAATAGCTGCAATTCAATGTTTTTGGAATGTGATTTAGAGACTCTGAATGGTGAGAATTGGAATTGAAGGCTTTGAAAGACAAACCATTCTCATCTCTATCTTTAAACATCTCCCAATTCCCTCTAGAAAGCCCTGAAATTGCATTGCCATTTTGTTGGCAAATATTGGCAGAGCAACTTGGAGGCCAGAGAGCAGGTAGACTGCAACTGGCTCCTGGGAGATTACATGTGGCTGGTGGATTGTCGTCTGCTGTTGGACTATGTTTCAGTCTTTATATTTAAGCGTATAATGAACTCTGATAATAATGTTATATCATACTTCGGTTCTCTTAGAAGATGCAGCAAGATTTGAAAATAGATTAATACAGTTCCAGTGTCTTACTGATAAATTCAGTTTGCTTACCAATTGGTGAAGTGTGCAATAATTAGTTTGATGTCTACATTTCAGTAAGGGAAGAAGCAAATTCATCTAGTTAAAATAATTGGAAATTCAAGTAATTTTATAGGCAAACCTGTCAGCCAATTGTTACCGATAAAGTTGTATGGACAATTTTGTTCTATGGAGAAGAAATGTGCTAAACAATTTTATTAGCTTATTAATATTATGAAAGCAAAATGAGCTGTCTTAGGCCTTTAACCTTTGTTAACAAGAGGGAATTTGGTAGTTCTACTTGTTAAGCTGCAGTCTTTTTCACACTTGTTGGGTGTGAATCCACTGGGCTCCAAATTCTGGCTATGCATTTATAACTTGTTGCTCATTTATTTATTTAATATTATTTTTTTATAAATAACTCAAGGCAGGAAACATTCATAATGCTCCTTCTTCTTAATTTTCCCACAGCAACAATTCAGTGAGGTGGGTTGGGGTGGAGAGTGAATGACTGGTCTAAAATCATCCAGCTATTTTTTCATGCCTAAAGAGGACTATAGCTCACAATCTCCTAGTTTTTAGGCCAGCACCTTAACCACTAGATTAGTTTGATACTCTGATTTAAAACATGCATATTCATGCCAAAAATCTTCCTTTATATTCAGTTATTAAATGAGTAGGTGGTTGTGCTTTGTTAAAATATATATTCTCTCTCTGTCTTTCTCTTTCTCTCCCTCTCTCTTCCCCCCCTCTTTGTGTGTGTGTGTCTCTCTCTCTTCCCTCCCTCCCTCCTCTCCCCCACTTCCCAATCCACACACCCAGGGAATAACTGTAAGGAAATTCGGCCATGTTCTCTTTGGTCTCTGGAATGATACAAAAATAAATCTTGCATTGCAAAAGAAGTGACTGTCAGGCTGTTACATCACAGTGCCATGAGGTTGCTGCCTTAGATCGCCACGCACACTTCAGAGAAGCATCATCACAAGCAGCTCCTAGTACACTCACATAGGCACGCCTATGCATCCTGCAACTTGGTCTAAAGTGACCAGATAATATAGTACACCCGAAGACGCTTGGCAGGCAAAGTATGGGATAACTCCTTCCCCATCACCAAGGCAGCATCCGCTGAATCCTTGCAAAACTGGGCAAAGGCAGAGAGAGGGGAGCAGACAGAGCCGAATCAAGCCGAATCTGTCTCTGTCACTCTCTTGCTGCCCAACTGCAGCAGGAAATAGTGGGTGGCTAGTTCCGGCCTTGGTTGGTGCTGGACACATCTCCTGCTCTCTGCCCTGAGACAGTGACCCGCTCCATGCTGTGCCGCAGCCAATGCTGCTACCGGGGACGAGTGGGGAGGGTCACATTGTGGCTCTGTGTCATAATGGGCTCCAGGAAGAGGAGGGGACCCTGTCTCCCCCATTGTGAAGCATACTAACTTTCACTGTGCTGCACATGGTGGGCAGGCCACGCAGGTGGTAGCAGCAGCAATTTCAAGAGCCGCAGCAGAGGGCTGAAAGAGCCACATGCGGCTCCAGAGCTGCAGGTTGCCAACACCTGCTCTAGGTGCTCAAAGCAGGGGCACAGAACAACCTCTGCTCCAGTTTTCAAAGTACCCTGTTGAGATGAAAGGCATTCTAGATCAAGATCACCCTGTTATTAGACTTTCCTCTCAACTACTTCCCTATCCGGGCTCTCAAATATCAAAATATCCAAACTTGGTCTGCGGATGCTATAGCATCCACATTATTTATTTTACATTCCAGGTACCTCCTACCGTGTTTTAGATTAGCGATCCCCAACCTTTTGGGCACCAGGGACCGGTTCCATGGAGACAGATTTTTCTGCAGACCGGAGTGGGCGTGGTTTCATGTGCTGCCTGTACCCCAGGGATGGGGCTTTGTTTGCATGTCCTGGTGGCTGGCATGCCATGGACTGGTGCCGGTCCATGGATCAGGGGTTGGGATCCCATTTTAGATAATCTTTACTTGGACTAGGACCTAAAGCTTAGCACCTAGTTTCCCCCAACATGGAGCCCCCAGATCTATTGCACTACAACAGAATGATGTTACTATTGGGCATGTTTCAGTGTGGATAGGTTGGAAAAGGGTTAATTCTAACTCATGTCTACAGCTATGTGGGAGTATAGAAGTATCCCTCTTTTCCTGCAGATGGAGAATGGGACCTTGCTTGAAGTAATTTCTAATTAGTACTTGAAAGTATCGTACAGCTGAAAAATTAATAAAACAGGCTCGTAGGCCCTTCTAGTCCTTAATTCTTTAAAGAAATATATTTTAATTTCTATTATGTGTAAGTAGATCCTAATAGTTTATACTTTTGCCTATTCAAGTGCCTTTTGGGTAAAAGTTTTTTTCCATGGGATTACACCATATTTTCAAGAAGTTTTTTATTCGTTCTTTTCTTTCCTGACTTTATTTATATATAAAATCCGATATTTCTAAATTTCCAAAGTTCTGTTTTGCTTTTTTTTTTTTTAAACACAAAGCAGTTGGCAAGGGCTATGCTTGTCTGTGCTAGCAAGAAGGGATGTGGCTTTGGCAGAAGAAACACACACTGCCTGAGGTTCCTTAACTTAAGTTTTACAATTTTCAATGGAGACAATTTGGCTGTGGAAGCACAATTCCAAGAGGTTGGTTTTGTATAAGTCCAATCAGGGGTATCCCTGGTGAGAGAAGGGAAAAATAGTCAAGACAACACAAACATGCAATAAAAAATGCACCTCTTTTTATTACCTATGTGCAATGCATGTAAATAGGGGCAGAATTTTCAAGGTTGCAGCTGCTATCTTCCTTTATTTGGCTCAACTCCAAAAACACTCCTACATCCAATTACAGGTTATCATAAATGTAATTATAACGCAGCTGTGCTTTTTTAAAATCTAATTCAAAGAACATTATTAATTGGGAGGAGACAGTGGTTAAAATTGCTTTTGTAAAAATGAAGCTATTGCGATACTGTATATAGCATGCTGCACATAAAATACAGTCTGTTATTTGATTTAAACCAGGGGTCCCCAACCTTTCGGACCTCAGAGACCACAAAATTCATAATTTTAAATCCCGCAGACCACTAATATGATCTGCCTAATGACCAGCTGGGTGGGCAAGGCTAGGTGGTCATGTGATTGGGTGGGCGTGGTCAACTCACCTCCCAGCCCAGGCTCCTTAGGGCCACAACAGGAAGCAGTTGTTGGAGCTAAGCAGCCACCGTAAAAAAAGAGTTGGCTAAACAGTTGGCTCAGTTGAAATTGGATCTGACCAAGGAGGCTCAGCAGAAGCACATCACTGAGGACTACGAGCATAGGCTTTCCAAGCAGAGGGAAGATCTGCAGGAGTGCCAGGCCAGGTACTGGTGCCTGGAGGCTCAGTGGGCTGAGATGGTCAGCCAGTTCCAGGCCATGATGGAGTCCCACTGGAACAAGGTCCTCCAGCTCTTTGCCAGCAGCGGCACTTCCCTCCAGCTTTCACTCAAAGCCCTGGCACTAGGAGGCCGAAGCAGACCCCAAGTCGGAATTTCTCCCCCCCTCCGACCGGCACAAAAAGACCCCGAAGGGGGAGACTCTCTGCAACAACACAAACATCCATTGCACGCATCTGTCCCAGGGGGCGTAGTTTGAGGACCCCTGATTTAGTGCAATATAAAAGATACAAATAATTTTTCTACTGACCACCAAAATTTTCTCGTGGACCATCAGTGGTCCATGGACCACCAGTTAGTGACCACTGATCACTATACAGAACCACTATACAGAAAAAAGCAGGCCCTGGAATATTTGGTAACTGTAAGTCCCCAAGTTGGAAATTACAATGCGAGTCAGGGCCCCACAGAATATTTCTGTTGCTCCAGTGTGAGATGTCTGTCCCATCTACAACGCCTGTCTAACCTAAGTGACAGCTTAAGATCATGTACCACTGTTAGCTATTATGCTAGCTTGAAAGGAGTCCGTATTATTTCTTTTCACAACTGAAAATACATCAGTATACATGGCTACGGTTTCAGATACAGGCACGTTCCCTGTGTTCATCTTAATAGGCTCATGAATAAACTATCTACTGTGTGTCTATATAGAAACAGCAAATGTAAAGGCATGCAAAATTAGGAGAATCTCTTAATTGAATAGAACTTTGCAAATTTGGCTACAAAAATTTGGTAAACTTTTATGTGAAAGCAAAAAGTTAAAACGTTTTTCTGTGTCACTTTGCTGCCATCTAATGAGCATTCATTTCTGCAGCCCAAAGGGCTACCTTATCTTCAAAAATATTTGTTGAACATCAGCACTGGGTAAAGTCCAAAACCAGTAAATATCATTTTTGCTTTTCATTCTGCTATCTGCTCTTTCTTGGTCTCTTCTTCCTTCCAACAGCAAGGAATGCAGGGGAAAAGGAAAAAAATGGCTTCCTCAGGGTCTAAGCTAATAAGGCATTTTGAGTGGAGTATAGACTTATAGGCTGCCTAGTGCTGATATAATGAAACTTAAATTGAAAAAGATTGTATCAGGCATTATTGTATTTTTTAAAAAAAATCAAATTTACACAGCACATTTAAATTATTGAAAACTCATATAAGTAGCTCACCTATAATAACTCCAAATTGTACCGTCAGTAGAAATTATATTCCCACAATACTGCAAGAGGAACAAGAAGCCACGATGCAGAGTCAAGATTTTGCCTTCTTGTTCCTTATTACATACTATCAGCCCATCCCAAAGCTTAGAAAATGAAGGCAAAACTATAAAATCCCAAGTATACTTTTGGCCGGCTCTTTGATTTCAAATTGCCAAGACACCCAAGAAATTCAGACCAAGCACATTTTATTCCTTCACACTTGTTGCAAGAAAAGCCCTGGTTATGTTTCCATCTAAATATATGAAAAAGACTTGTTTGCTTTTCCCAAGCTATTGCCCTCTACATGAATGGGGACTGCAATTCCAAAAGATCTCCAGACTAGAGGTGGGTTGCTCCCGGTTCTGTCCAGTTCTTCCGAACTATTAATAAAAGTGGTGGGAGGCTCCACCCACCTGCCCCAGGCGATCTGCGCATGGCAAGAGCCTTCTGTACATGCACAGAAGTGCTGCGTCTGCGCAAAGCATACACGTGTTCCCGACCCAACCCAAAGTGGAGGTAAATAGAACCCACCCCTGCTCCAGACATATTGATTAGGATTTGTAACCCTAGCATATCTGAAAGGAACCAAACAGATAAGAATTGGCTCAAATTGTGTTGAAATTTAATTCTTATAAGAGTCCTGGGTTGCTGAGATCTGAGGACTGACTTGTAGTTAGCCTTTAATAGGAGAGCACTTAAGGCAGCTGAATTCCACTGAATTAAAATTCAATGTAATCTATTTACTGAACTATAAATTCCCATATTTTCTATAAAAATCTATCGATTTTTAATTTAATACCAGTACAATTTCTTCTTACTGATCCTACTGAGTTTCAGTTTCTTTCACACCTTCTTCAACATAATCTGCTGCTAGATTCATTCGACAGTTCCTGAGAGCTTTTATTATATCCTCCACCTTTGCTTCCTTTCCTTTTGATTTTTGCCATTCTACAAGCGATTGCATCAATTGTTCTTCCAAATTGTAGGGATTAGCAACCATAATCTTATCTAGTTTGGCATCTGAAATTCCAAGTGTTCGAGCGAGTGTTTTCCAGTTCCTTCCAACATGTTCACATATGATTTCAAAAGCTCTCTTCAGTTTATCTAGAAAGAAAAGCATACTATATATTAAATAGATGAATTGCAGTGGGACATCTATGCATCAGTTTTATCCCTTCCTTGTCCTTTTCTGAAACTCTTGCTGCTTAGGGATTCAATATTTATTCAGATTGGAATAAGGTCCATACTACCCATTACCACCCAAATGAAGTATGATATACACATTCTTCTTAAATTTTGACAGTCTCAGTGTCATATTCTAAGACAGCAGTTCTTAACATGTGTTCTGGGGATCCTTAGGAAACTCTAACACCTTTTCAGGGGGTCTGTGAAGTCAAATAAATAAGTATTTTTAAAGTTCTCAGTTTCAATTTCTAATATAGTAAATATTGATAGCTTCTGCCCACCTAGCAGTTTGAAAGCAGGCAAATGCAAGTAGATAAATAGGTACCACTTTGGTGGGAAGGTAACAGCATTCTGTGCACCTTTGGCTATAGTCATGCTAGCCACATTCCCATATAAGTGTCCTTGGACAACATTGGTTCCCTTGGGTGGGGTGTGGATATCAGAAACGTTAATATGGGGCTTTCATGTCCTCTTCTACAAGCTTTCTGGGAATCTCAGAAATTTTGTTCTTAATCAACACCCTTCAATCATCATTCCTGACATAGCACCCTCCTGGGAGATTAGTCCAAATGAAACAAGTGAGATTTATTACAGAAATACCACAGGTTAATAGAGTCCTTGAGTTATGACTAGTTGTAATTAATGTCAGTCGTAAGTTGGGTCATCGATGTGATTGATCTGTTTTATGACCTTTTCTGTGGCAGTCACTAAGCAAATGCTGCAGTTGTTAAGGAAACTGGGGCCCAGTTGTTAAGGAAACTGGGGCCCAGTTTTGCCAAAAACTGGAAGTAGACACCGTTTTTCAGTTGTTGTAAAATGTGATGTGACCGTCGGACAATGCAAATGGATGTAAATACAGCCTGGTTGATAAGCGCTTGGTGTGATCATATGACTGGGGGGGGGGGCAGCGACCATCCGAACTTCTAATTTGAGTCCTAAGGGACCCCAGGAAGGTCCATCATAACTTTGAATGGTCACAACGTGGTCAGTATTAAATCAAGGCCTACCTGTATAACTTCTCTCTCCAAAAGCTGAAACCTACCGTATTGTTCCCAAAGTTTCCAGTTACACTTTTTAAAATATATACAATTTCTCAGGACTGAGCAAGGTGCAACAGCTGCAGTTACTTAATAATATTCTTTCTCTTATGTCTCTCTTCTCTCCTGCAGTTACCTGAGGGGGAGGGCAAGAGAACTCTGGGCAAGGGAAGGTGGGATGAGGTGCCAAGAACCAACAGTTAATATGGAGCAGTTTATTTGGATAGTAACAACTTGCTTTATGAACAAGACACTTTAGACTTACACATTCCACAGAGTACTCCTACTACTCTTATATTTCACAAAAATAACCCCAAAGTGTCCTATACCACCTATAGATCAACCTTAGTGGCCTGAATATTTACCAAAAAATTAAAATCCTCTCAGAGCCAGTTGGATACATTGCAAACTAGTGCACGGAGGACTGCAACCCTGTCCCTCAAGGTCCAAAGCAGCTTTTTTTCCCCCCAGATCAAAAAGTAAAAAGAGCAACCTACATTTCTGTTTATCCTCTGGCTGACGATCTGGATCACCATCGGCTGTTTTGACGTACTGCTCCAGTTGGGTTACTAGATCTTCTCTTTTCAGACTTTTGAGCATGCATCTCAAAACGTCTACATCGTTGTACCCAATGTTTTCTTGTTCCATGAGAATCGTGAAGAGCTCATTGCCACTGCTCACACCCTCCAGTTTTTTTTTACCAATATAGCTCTGGCAAAGAAATTTAAGATCTTTGAGTTCCGCGGGCGACAAGGCCCTTGAAAACGAGTGTAGCAAATCCAAAAAGGGATCCATTCCCGGAAACCTAGAAAGAATACAGGGAAGGTTCAGAAATTTTTGTCGAGAGTCAAACTTCAAGCACAGTTTTTAAAAAAACCAATCCCTTTCTCTTTAATGCCGATTTCCTCTTTTCCGGAGTCTGCAACTCCTGGCCAAGCAGAATCCTAAAACGAAAACTACAAGTTCTTGAAAAACGTCTGCGCGACTATTTTTTAGGCGAAAACGCGCCTTTCCTTCCAGTCAACTAGTCTGCAAACTGCTACTACTACAGTGCAAACGATTCGAGCTGTAATGACATAGAAATATTTTTTGGGACTTTTCTAAAGTGCTCCAGCTAACATTTTGCGCGATCCTGACGAGATCATTTTAAGAATCTGGATTTTTTTTTTAAAAAGGAAAAGAAAATCCTTGAGACTTACTTCCTGCTTTCCCGCGACTTTGCCGCTTCCAGACGTCACAAGAGGAAGAGGCTGCCCCGCCGGAATGCGCTCCGCCCTGCCTCTTTTTCAAGGGGCCGCTCCGGAAGGTGGCGGTGCTGGCCAGCTTTTCCCACCAACCCGTTAAATCCGCGCATCGTTTGATTCCGTAGGTGTTGGAGGTGTTGCAGACGTACAGAAGAGCGGAGATAAATTGGTTGCTTTTAATAGTTAAATACGAGTGTTAACGTGTTTAAAAAAAGGATTTGATGTCTCCTGAAGGTTGGTCTAAAGTATTTCTCTTTTATTAAAGAGCCCTCATAAACTCATCCGTTAGTACGATGAATCTTTAAAGAAGGGCATTTCCGAATCGCCGGTTGTGTTCTTAATTCCCCTCCATTTTTACTTAAAGATTCAGCTCGACAGATGTTTCCAGATGAGTTTTAAGGATGAAATGGTGATGGTAGTATTGGGTACAAAATGTCACCCTTTGAGAAGGACAGCTAATATTCTCAGTCAGAACACAAAGCAAAGATTGAAGAAACTTTAAGTTGAGCTCAATTATTGGGGACTTAGTGGACCCACACATGTGGCATCAGAATCAACAGGTATACAGCATCAGGACACGAGTGGTTATTATTTATTTATTTATTTAGTTTGTCAAACATGTACGAGATAACATGAATAAGTATAAACATGAATATGAATACAGGAAACGGGTACAAATAAATGGGGACAGTAGGACAGAGACCTTAGGCATGATGGTGTGCTTATGCACTTACAGACCTCCTAGGAATGGGGTGAGGTCAATAGTAGACAGTCTAAGATTAACATTATGGGGGTTAGAGGATGTAACAACAGAGTCAGGTAGTGCATTCCAGGCATTGACCACTTGCTGAAGTCATATTTTCTGCAATCGAGTTTGGAGCGGTTTACCTTGAGTTTGTATTTATTGTGTGCTCGTGTATTATTGTGGTTGAAGCTGAAATAGTCATTGAGAGGTAGGACGTTGTAGCAGATAATTTTGTGTACTACGCTTAGGTCAGACTGTAGGCGCCGTAGTTCTAGGTTGTCCAAGCCCAAACTTTCAAGCCTGATGGCATAAGGTATTTTGTTGTGAGCAGAGGAGTGGAGTACTCTTCTCATGAAATACCTCTGGACTCACTCAATTGTATTAATGTCCGATATACAGTGTGGATTCCAGGCAAACAAGCTGTATTCAAGAATTGGTCTAGCAAAGTTGCCATTGGATTTTTCTGGTTTTCTCAATTTCATAGTCTAACTAGCACATTGCCTCTCAATCCCAGCAATTTTGTGTGGTCTTCAACTCTCAGAATTCTGCAGCCAGTGTGCTGGCTGGCAAATCCTGGGAGATGAAGTCCAAATAAATTCAAGTTGGTGAGGTTGAACAACAATTAGTCTAGTTCACAGCCTTGGGACTCTGTTAAGGTCTCCCTTGGATTTAAGAACACAAGTGAATCCTAGGGCTAGGCAAGGAACATGAAAAATCTTGTGGTCTCCAAGTATAAACCAGATTTCTTTAGGTTATCCACATGCTGTTTTGTTTATTCAACAGATATTTCAGTATTTGCCATAGTATCACAGGACTTCAAGGTACTAATAATTGTTACCATATTAGAAATGCAGTAGTTGTTAACATGGGATCCCTAGACATATTTAAACAAAAAACAAAGAGACTTGCAGGCATTTTCTCAGCTGCATGAAGAATTTTCTCTGCAAATTATGCTGTGGCTATTATATTCCTGTTCTTCTAGAACAGGACTGTCAAACCTGTAGCCCGTGGCCCAGATTCGTCACGCGCTGGTCACATCCACGCCCAGTTTAGCAAAGGGGGAAAAAGTCCCGATACATCATGTGACGACGTAAATTTGACACAACTTGTTCTAGAAGGAACTAGGATGAAAATACTGGTGCAGTCTTTCACAGTGAGTATCAATCCAGTGGTGATAAGCTTCTGGGCTAATAGTGATGTAATTATCTGATATAATTTCCACAATATCATTTTGATGCTACTTTAGCTGCTTATTTACCAGATTTCCAGTATTTCAGTTAAGCCACTTTAGGCTAAATTCAACTTGATCTCCATAATATGTACCGACCCTTAGCTTGTAACTATTTATTATAATTTGATTCTAAAGGATTGTTAGCATACACTGGATAAAGAAAGAATGTTTGATCCCAGATCCAAATTCAGCTCAGATCAAAAAGAATACCCTTCCCCCAAATGGGAACCTAGTCATGCTCCAGATGTTGAAGACAATTTCCAGAATTCCTCCCACAGGTGATGCTGGGCAGGTCAGCCAGAAACTGTATATAAGGTTATAAGAAGCAATGCACCCAAGGCTGCTTCACCCAACAAGAATATGTAAGATGTACTTGTTGAAGAGCACTTGCATTGCTGGAGAAAATAAACAGGATGTAATGAAGGGGATCTTAAACTGGTTGGAAAGCAAGTCTGGTTTGCAAGAAAAGCAGTCTGTCCTTTATGAAGTGGTATCTGCTGAAATCCAGGAGAGGGAGCTCATCTAGTTAGAAATGACAGGAAAATTGTGCCTCTCAATTGAAATAGTCGTAAACACATTGGTGCATGGAAGAAATGGAATTGTCATGTCAGTGCACATCCTCACAGTGCACATGCTCTCTATTTGAATGGCTTTCAGTTGAAAGACATAAAAAGAGGAGACTGAAGGCCCTAAAGTTACCCATCAATGAAAAGCATTTGCACAGCAGAAAAAAAGGGATATCAGTTAATTATAGTGAGAAGTGAACCATTTAAATTAAGGTTTGTCTACTTCACGGATGTCAAACTCGATTTCACTAATGGCTGCATCAGGGTTGTTTTCGACCTTGGAGGGCCAGGGAGCGTGGCCATTGTGGATGTTGACACGGGATTCATGTTGGGGGCGCTTCTGGTGGTCAAGTGCTAAGGCAGGATTTTCCTGAGACCCTCCTTCACTCTCATAATCTTCTTTCTTTCTCCTTCCTTCCCCTCTTTCCTTAGTTTTTCTTTCTTGCTCTCTTCCCATCTTTTTCTTTGTCTTTCCTCTTTCCCTTTCTCCTTTCCTGTCCCTTCTTGCATGCTTCTTTTGTTTTGTTTTTGATATCTCTCTGCCAGCAAAAATGGAGTGCAGGGGGCTGCATGTGCTTCCTTGCACCCTGTTTTTCATTGCAGCTGCCCCCGGCAGCCCTCGCCATTGAAAATGGAGCTTAGGGGAACAGCATGCAGCCCCCTGAATTCCGTTTTCACTGGCAGAGGCACTGTGGGCTGTTCCTTTGCTGTTTCCAGGCCGGCCCCATGGGCCAGATCTAAGCACACCACAGGCCGGATCCAGCCCGTGGGCCTTGAGTTTGACACCCCTGGTCTACATGATGGCATATGTGTTATTAATATATTAAATATTACAATGATAACTCTTTTTGCGTGGATGGAATTAATTCCTTCTTTTTCTGGTATATTGCTTTGTGGCTGCTTTGGCTGATATTTGATGGCACCAGTTTTTTTAAAAAATAAGTTTCATGTATTTCCTAACAAGAAAGGAAGAGCTTTCTAAGAGGAAAGGTCTCCATCCTGGAAACAGGTTTTAGATGCTTTTAAAAACATGGCGCTGCCGACCAAGCAACTTACAATAGGCAATTGGATGAGTCTACACTTTCTTGAATTTGTTTCTTCTGAAAAAACTGCAGGAGACAGACAGACAGAGATGCAAGTTTAAATGATAAAATCTTCAGTAAGAAATTGAGATGTGATGACATTTGTGTACTGGCTGCTGCTTTATTCTTCCCTTTGTGCAAAACATCACAAAGGAGAAAGTCATCCGTATTTCCCCAGGTATGTGAAACAACAGCTGTACTGTATATGTAAAGAAATCACAGTTACTACTGAACTAGAAGTCTGGAAAAACCCCTAATTCTCTATACAGGGTTGGTTCTGCTGTATGCTGTAATGCGTTCAAATTCTAACTTGGTATGTTTTCTCTTTAATGAGTCATCTCTTCTTCTCAGGAAGTGAAAACAATTTTGCTTTGTTAACATTCTGTGTACAAGGGAGTAGTCCTGCACATTCCCATAGAGTGTGTTATCTTCAGTTCTATCAAAACATTGTACAGGATATGACTGTATGATTACTCATACTTATCCAGGATAATGCATTAAAATTAATGCTATGTTTCTGTCCCGTTCTCCCTACATTTTAAAATTATTGCTCTCTGTTTTACCAACCCCAACTTACATGCTGAAGCTAAAACATAAGCCTCCTCTGTATACAAAATGCATGCCAAGCATGTATTGCCATTTGCCAAATTCTCAAAATATACAGTACATGGTCACCTACTAATATTATCACAGTGCAGTATGACTATACACATAACTTTGAAGCATTGGCATGAGAATGCATTACTACCGTAAGTGAAAGTTACAACACTGGATAAGCCAAAGGAGTAACTTTTATTGCTTAGCTTTAGCTGGTTTATCCTGCCTTATCTCGTGGCAAGTAATGTTTACTTAACAGTGTAGCTAATTTTATTTTATTTTCATTAACTTGTATCTATTTTGAAGAGCACTACATCTGCTCAGCCATAAAAAGAGGTAGGTTAGTTCCAAGTAGGCAACCTGATGATCTTCATCCAGATGCTTTGAGCTTCAAATTCCATTCATTCCAGCCAGCACCCCAATCCAGGGTCAGCCATGAAGTTAGTGTAGCAACAGTATTTCCTTGTTATGCAATTTGAGATGTTTTCTTGCTGCAGATAAGTGCAACCATGTTATTGCTAAAACTGTTTTGGCTGTATTGTATCATACAACTTATCAATTTTCTCTTTAACTAAAATATTCAGTGTGAATTTAATATTCATCTACAGAAATTCCCCTTGTTGCATAACTATTACTGCATCTAAATTTTGCATCCAATAATATACGATCTTTGACTTGTACAGTTTCTGGATCATACTTCTTCAGCAATTTCTAAATAAGACCCAGAAGATGTTTGAGTTACATATATGATTCTAAACTCGGTCACATCTGTTAAGTCCCCCCCTTATTTCTCTAATTCTTTTAATTCTGTACTTATTTGGAAATATTAAAATTAGTCACATAAAGTCACTGTAAAGTAGGAACCTCAGATACTTTATTTTTTTTATTAATAATGAATTTTGCAATCTAATCAAATTGAATTATCTTTTCACTGAGCAAATGTCTTTACGCTTTCCTCTTCATAAAATAAACCTTTAATAATAAAGTGGGGGGGGGAGAAAGAAATGCTGGACATATTTACTTTCCTTATTTATCCTAGGCATGCAATACATTATTATTGCATGATGAGCTATAAATAGTTTATTTTGGCTTGAACCAATCTAGAGATATTTTGTGCAGACTGCCTGGAGGTTCTGCCCCTTCCATAGAAGTGGCCAAGTGCTAAGGACATATAGTCCCCTTTGTAATCCATGCTAAGCAAGTGGCATAATGTTACAGTTTAAAATTTGAAGCCACTCAAATCTTGCACAATCTTTTTATTGGACTATATGCAGAAGTGGGCATTACATAATGTAACAACCATTTGCCCAGAACCGAAAATGTGAGCATGCGTTTCCCTGAAAATAAGACCAGTTCTTATATTATTTTTTGCTTCAAAAGATGCATTGGGGTTTATTTTCCAGTTAGGGCTTATTTTTGGGGAAATACAGTACGAAAATGTGTGCGTCTGTCTGTCTGTCGATCTTAACTGGGGCTTATTTTGGAGGTAGGGCTATATTATGAGCAGCCTGAAAAATCATGCTAGGGCTTATTTTCTGGCTGTGTCTTATTTTTGGGGAAACACGCTAAAAAGCTGTAGATTTGATCCCTTATTTTTCTAGGTAGGGTGAAGAGCTACTTGTAGTGTTAACTGGCTCCAGTGTCTCGCTGCATGGAGTAGAGGATTTGCTATACTTGATATGCTAATAGAGATGATAAGATTCTTGTCTATGTCATAGAAGATGGCAGCTTGACAATCTGACCTTCTTTTGGGACCATTACATGTTGAGTTGATTTCAGTTTATTTTGCTGCTGCTGCTGTTGGGTAGTTTACACTTTAAAACTTGACAGCAATAAAACAAGAGGAAAAGATCATGAATGTCTGAAAGCAACAAACAGAACATGCTAAGAAAAAACTGACGGATTCAAAAGCCACCTTACACCCAGGGCTGGGAGTAAAGCCAGGTTTTCAAATACTTTTGGAACAACATGTTAGGTTGTTAGGTTAGGAGCTGCAGGCTCTCTGAAGGAATGCATTAAAGTAGAAGGATCATATACAAAAACAGGTTAGTTAAAAACTAAATCAAAGCAAACTGGTGATCAAGAAAACGGTGATACAGTATAGGCAAACCCTATATGTATTGCATTCGCTTAAAGAGTATTATATGGAAGAGAATTAGCTTCTGTCCATTTTGCAAAGTTATAAAATAAGGCTAAACACAGCAGTAAAGACTGAATGGGTATGAACTCAAAAGATGACATACCGGTTGGATTCATCTCTCTGTCTGTGAAATCATGGTACTATGTGAAAGAGCCTTTGTTATGTGTGTGTGTTTGATGCTTGTATTGTGATATGTTTGTAGGAAAACACCAGGAACTCTATTGTACATATCACCATGTTCGTGCAGTTATTGTTATAATCATCATGGTTATAGAAATAGCATTTAAAGCAAGGTGCTGGTAGAGTTAGTTATATTTATCATCATGTGACTCTCCAGCTATATTGGCCCATTTCCATCTTGCCAGATGGGGCAATTACTTGCATTCTTTGCTGCAGCAACCATTCTTTAGAACCGTGATGGTGAACCTGTGGCATGTGTGCCACAGGTAGCACATGGAGCCATATCTGAAGACACGCAAGGTATTATCCTATGTCAGCTCCAGAGCGCATATGCGTGCTGGCCAGCTTATTTTCACTCTTCCAGAGGGCGGGGAGAGGCTGTTTTCATCCTCCCCAGGTTTCAGGAAAGCCTCCAGAAGCCCGAGGAGGGCGAAAAATGGTCCAACAGGCCAACTGGAGTGAGGCCTGCGTACATGCGTGGGGGTGGGTGGGAGCAGCACAGGTGGTGGTGGTTGTGTGCGCATGTGTGGGGAGATGGCATTGTATTATGGGTTTGGGCACGCATGCGCGCGACCTCCCGCGCTCCCACATTTGGCACACGATGGCAAAAAGGTTAGCCATCACTGCTTTAGAACATCCTGCCTTCCAGAGTAAGATCTGCCCCCAATCTCCTATTTTTTTTTATAAGACTTGGCTCTGCAAATTGACCTGGGGGGATCCAATGGGGGAATTCAACTTTCGAAGTGGCTGCTAGATTGACAGCAAACTCCCCCCTCTCTGTTCCCCACACACCCTTCTTTTTTTAATCAGTCACATCACTGTATTTTCTTCCTTTTCTTTTTCCTTGTTTCCTTGTTCTATTATTTTACTTTTCAGTTGTTTAAACTTCTTTTATTTCTTTTTTTTTATGGTGGTAGCTCATGGTGAGATAAGCAGCAAATACATTTGATAATAATAATTATGGGACTTGATACCTAACATATTTCTACTGCATAAAACTCTATTATATTTATTGATTAGATAATGTCTCATTCTCTTCTATTCATAACAAGCTGCTTTCGTCCTGACAAGTGTCCCCCATCGTTAATGATTCTTACTACTTCCAATCTGAATTGTTTTTATGAAAAGAAATTAGATGGAAGAAGTGAGGAAATATGGAATAATTATATATGGAAAATATTGCCTGGACCACCCATACAATTCTGGGCAAAGATCAGACAAGGAAAGCCTTATCTGGAAGCATCCCAAATCTCAATTTTGAAAATCATTGCATGTAAGATGATCTTCCAGATGAAGTAATAATGAATATGTGTCCCAGAATAATGATGCGAAATCGAATTTGAGTTAGTCACCAAGACCAGAGATGTACTCTTCCGATTTTCTAAGAAGTAACAATGTTCTCAATACTTATTGAAATACTGAAACATAGAACCTTTTCAATTGACATATTACATATCTTCACTTCCACACCGTTCTCCTCTCCTCTTCAAATGAATGTAGAATGGCATTTTGTGAGAAAGTTTAAATGAATATTAGTTATAGAAATAAATATTCAACAAAAAACTAGAGAGCTTTAGTATGCATTTACTTTTCTTTAAAAAAAAGAGTCCATGAAAAGGAACATTATATAATTTTCTAGATACAACATTATATACAAAACCCTTTTTCAAAAAATGCAGTACAAAAGAAACTATAAAAGAGTCATAAGCAGTTATTATTTTTAATGATCTCAAAAAATTTGAACATTTCTAAATATATAGTTCTTATTTTTATCGGAATGTCAGTATTATGCCAACATTTTAAGATAATGTTTTACGTTTCTTTTAGTTTCAGATCGTCCCCCTGACTAATTCAGGCTATCCATGTCAACTTCATGTTCATCACCTATGGAATGAACCTAACGTTTTTTGTACAGTACATTCTTCCTAATTTCTAGTGAAACTAATTGAGATACAATAGTTCTGTATAAATTATACCTGAATATATATTAGCTAGGAAGACTAATAGTAATAGAAAAACCAGAGAAGGATTAAGTGGTAGTTGTGAAAAGAAGTAATTACATCCTACCTTACTATTTTTTTTAATCTCCTTACAGTCATGCCCATTTACAACCACAATCTGTTTACAATTGTAACTTGCTCTCCTCAATGTTTTTTTATTTTGTTTTGGCTAATGAAGAGAAATGAAACCAGCTCCTGTCTTAATACTGAATGTTCTCAGCTGCTTTAATGTTGCATAAACAGAATTGGTGACAAAATTCCTAATCAAGGAATTGATTCTGTTTTTCATCTCTCCTCTTCAAAAACATACATTAGTAGAGCTGCAGCAGTGCTTCAGATATGAAGGAGAAAAAAGTGTGAATGCTTATGTACCCACATCTGCAACTTCTTAAAGCAGCTATGACTTTCCCCGGCTTGTATAATTGTCCTCTACCATTGCAATGCAATTCAAAATTTATTGGAGCAGTGGATTTTGCGGATAAATGCTACATGCATGATTTGCAGGCTCTCAAGAATCTTTTTTCCCTTCTGAATTCTAAGCACTACTATTATGCAGTAGTCGGCTCTGCTCAAATTTTTTTTGGGTTTTTTTATTATTGTAATAAATAATTCTCAGTAGTGCTTTTTTATACATTGCTTCAAAAAAGTTGGGTAACTGAACTCATAATTAAACCAAGAATTATATAATTGGTGTTTTGCAAGTTTGGCTTTTGTTGAAAATAAACTTATCCTGAGGTTGTGATTAGTGAGTCTGTGGGTATGTTTGGCAGTGGGGGAGAGTGAACAGGAGCTCAAAATGCAGTGACAGAAACTATAGTTTGTGTATCTATATCTGTATGCAGAAATGTTATTTACATTAGAAAATATATAAACTTACTGAAGCCTGGAACAGATTAAGCTTTAAATCCTAGTGTATGGCATCATGTCTAACACAAAACATTTTTGACGATTTCAAGAGGAAACAAACCTCCATCTGCATCAAGTAACAAAAAGAAGTGTGAACTTTCATCCACAATATCCAGTATCTTTGGCATTTGAAATTCACTGAATGCTTGCATATTTAAATCCAAATTCATGCATACAGGTCAGTATATAAACAAGTTGTTTTACTTTGTATAAGGCTCTTCCCACAGCTAAAACACATTTATTGAATTATGTCAAATATTTTCTTCCATGGATTCTACGTCAGGAAAGGTAGATAAGGCTGATTACATTTATAATAAAAGACTAATATGATTTTAAAATAAGTGACATTCCTGCAGTTCAGTTTACAAGAAGCAGTTATAAACAAAAGATAAGCCCTTTATTCAGAATAATCTTTGGCAAAAGTATTATGTTTGGACAAAATTTCATTAACATAATACATTTTCACTTACACAGAGCATCTTGGATAAATTATATTTAAAAAGAACTGAATTCATTCATAATTTGTATGAAAACTAATAACTATTATAAAATGGAGATTTTAATTTAAATAAATTTGCAACAAACTTTTAAAACTGAAATATAACAGTCTTAGGCATTTGCTTTTTGAATAAACCACACAGCAGGCTTACTTGCAATATACAGATAGTCCTCGACTTACAACACTTCATTTGGTGACCGTTCAAAGTTACATCATTACTGAAAACAGTGACTTAAGACCATTTTTCACACTTAACAACTTTAACAACCATAATGATTCACTTAACAACTGTGTCAAGAAAAGTCGTAAAATGGGACAAAACTCACTTAACAAGTATCTCGCTTAGCAACATAGTTTTTGGGCTCAATTGTGGTTGTAAGTCGAGGACTACCTGTACTTCCAAACTAGATTAGTCATCTATAACTACACGACTAATTTGTTATATTTTATGATGTCCTTATATTGTGGCAAACTGTTACTTAAAATCATGCATTTATGAAATCTGCATGGCTAAAGTGAGAGACTCTTGCACAGGTTTTATTTTTGGGGAAATAAATAGGTAAGGCTGCACAGTTGGGTTGTCAAGGAACACACACACACACACTACACTGGTATCTATAATTCTGACTTTGATTTCACATACCATTTCGTTGGCTTATCTCTCTTTAAAACATATGTTTTCAGCAGTTAATTACCCTGCTCCTAAGTACCTGGCCAAGGTACCTGGACTTTGATGGGAGAGCATCCACAAGTACTAGGACTACAACCTAGACTTGAATGTTGAAAAAGCCCAAATCCAAAAATCATTCCAGAAGATGGCAATGGCAATCCAGTAGTGCTGCAAGAAAGCCGCATAGTGTCAAAGCCGTCACTAGACATTGAGTGTGACTCCAAGGATGCTTTGTTTTTTATCCTAAGCAAAGGGATTGATATACTAGCTGTAACTGAATGTAATATTCCAGGTTTTGGGTTTATAATCCAGATCTGCCTCTTGGATTACCTTGGAAGGAAGGTTGTCATGTTCCTTGGCAGCCTAGACCCTGTCAACAGTGCTGTTTGTTTTCAAAAGTTTGGCAGAACCAGAGTATGTGAAGATTGCGTAGTGACAAATTGGTTTCCCCTATTCCTTCATTTCTCAATTTCTCAATCAGATGCTTCCTGTCAAGAGTCTAATAGATACTGCTGAACTTTCAGCCTGAATGAAGAAGCAAATACTGCGTGCTGATTTTTCTCAGGAAGACAATGAAGGCTGAACATCTTTATATATTTGTCCATGATACACCTGCATCTCATCAATCTTTTCAACAATATAACATATCTGAAAAATTCTGAATACAAAAAGCATATATATATACTTTTATACATAATGAAGGTCATACAAGTTCCCAGTCGGAACTATTTTAAAGAGACAAGGACAAACTATGAAATATACAAACATGACCGTCAGACCTGATGAGAGCCATGTCATGTATAGATTGGTTCATATTTGCCATCCATATAAACAGGTAACCGGATTCCTTCTTCTACCTTGGTTTGCTGATATAAAGGCAAATTTTAAAGTGAAAATTGGCTTGAAGGACTATCTTTACCAGGATTTATTCCTGTTTTGGCTGGACTTTGATATGCTCAGAACTACATTACAATATGCTGTTGTGGCAAGTTTTAGGATTCACTGACACATAGTAATTGGGCTGCTGTTCATAGGTTCCATGACTTTTCAGGAAAATAACTTTGTTATATTAAAATCTGTAATGTATTTGTTTTCTCTGTTCACCACTTTGGCTTGCTGGTTTTCTGTAACATTGATTTCTACCTTCATCTCCTTGAATTGTTCTACTGCTTTTTAAGATTGCAAAGATTATAAATTGCTCCTCCATTATCCTTCCAAAGCAACTTTAAGTAGTGCAAATTAAAATATTTAGCTATTTGAAGAGGAAAAAATAAAGCTAGGCTTCATTGGAAGTCCATACTATTCACCTTTTCATTTTCATATTTGGATGTCCAGCAACTAGTGATGGGCACAGGACAGCCTTCCTTTGAAGCGAACTGAAATGTTTCTTAATTCTGCCAACCCTTTTCACTTCCTCATTTTTAATCTTATCTGAATTTTTAAAAAAAATAACCTAAAAAGAAACAAGAATAAAATGCCACTTATTTGACTGTTACTATAATTTAACATTATCACTAGTGGATCACACAGTAGCACCTTCGAGATATTTCCATGCCATTTACTACAAATGCATAAAAGTAATAACTTTACATTGTTGCATATCTGCTACATTAATTTCCTGTGCTGCCTCTGAACAATTGCATCAACTATTTTACTATTCATTTATTAATGGCATCATCTCTTTTAAAAGACATAATTTGGTAATCGTGGATTGTGTGGCACCATATTTACTTTTTTCTGTTCTGAATTTGCCCCTGATCAATTTTCATAAAATGACTCTAGTATCATGAGAGGACAAAATTGCACATGTATGTACTGGCTACATGATACTCATATCTTATAACCTCTATAATATGATACCTACTAAGGAAGGAAGGAAGGAAGGGAAGGAAGCCCCACATTTCACTGGAATGGTGCTCAAATAAACTCTTTGACCATTTCAATGTGAAAGAGAGCTAGACAAATAAAGCAAACTTGCAAAAGGCAGATAAGTTGTAAATATGGAAAAGAATAATATTTAGAAATGAACTGCTGAGCTTAATATATGAGAGATTATGAGTTACAATAGCCCTATGGCCAGTGAAATGACAGAATCACATTAATTGTTTTAAAAAATGTAATGTCCTTAAATGTAGTTATGTTGCCTTTACTGAACAGAGGTGACACAGAACCATAATTGAGAATACATATATTTAATGTATGTATTCAGCATACATTATCTTCAGCAACTAAGATTCCAGGTTTGTGGTGGGCAGTACAATTTGCTAGTGTGTGTGTGTGTGCGTGCGCGCACGCACTCTCTTAATTCAGGACACTTTTTCTTCAAAGGTCCTTCAGTGTTTGGGGAAATTGTGCTGATGCTAATCTTCTTCTTGTTCTCTGGAATCCCCCTCTGGAATGTACACTAGACACTTTGAATTAGTAAACTAAATGCCCTTCCACAAATTGTTCATCTTTCATAGGAGAAGATATGAAAGACAGTAAAGTGATTTGCTCTCATTAGCATTGAGACTAAGATTACAGTGATTTGAGTCTGACCATTCTATTCACTAGAGTAAATGAAATGAAGATGGAAGTAATGAATTGAGGCAAGAATCTCAAATGGAAAACAAAATAGTCTTGCTCCTGCATTCACTTAGGAATAAATGCAGGGTATTCAACATATCATCAAGGAAACTCAACAGCATTTCTGCTTGTAAAAAAGTCGGCAGATTCAAGTCAGAGCTTTGTTGCCACAGCCTTGCAAAAAGCACTCCACGGTATAGTATTTATTATTATTTGCATATTGCAAGTCCCCAGGTGTAGCTTATCAGGAATGGGGGACTTGTTATTATTCCAATACTTGTAGTTTGGTTCATACATTTTATCCTATTTTAATAAATACGGTAATATAAAATTCTCAGAGAAGAGTCTACAGAATCCTATCTCCTTTTAAAAAATAAAACAGTGATAGCTCTAAGCTAACTATGCAAGTTACCTATCTATTTATATATATAAAAAAATCCCTGCATTATTTTTGTGCAAAAAAGGAAAGGGAAAAAAAAGAAAGAAAACTTGTCAGAAATAGAATATGGTCCTCCCTGTTCGTAAGAACATTATTTCCCACATAGATATAAGCGAAACAGTCGCATATGCTTAAACATGCACCAGGTTGTTAAAGTATGAAGTTCTATCATGTAAATATTGGCTGCTTTATGAATGGAATGCCCCGGCGTAAAACACTGTCTTCTTCTATACCTCAACATGGCATGAGTGACAGGAAGACACACTTCCTCTATGGCTCATTGATGACCTGGGACTGTGACTGTTACAGTTTTCACCTCTCCTTTGATCCTTGTCCCTCCAGTTTTCTAGCAGCTGCAGCTTTCCTTGCTCTTCTTTCATGAAGACTTCCACCATGAGAACTTTCTCCTTGTGAATCTGCTGACTAATGTCCTTGGGAATGTCTGGAATAATCCAGTCAACAAAGTCACTCATAAACATAACTAAATTCTGAAAAACAAAAGAGAAAAGGTTAACTAAGTCAAAATTATGGTCTGATTCAATTAAAAAAAAAAGGTATCAATAGCTTATTAAGAATTCACATATATTTGTGATTCCTAAGAATGCATCAGTACAATGTATAGACTGCTTAATTCCAGAGATCATGTGCAGCAGTCCTCCATTTATGATTATAATTGAGCCAGAAATTTTGGTCATAAGTGGCGACAGTGATAAACTCGCTGATCACACAACCATGTCCAATTTTGCAATCTTTTTTTGCAGCAGTTATTAAGCAAACGTGGTTGTGAAATGAATGCACTGGCCGTAAAGTAAATTCCATGGTTGTTAAATGAAGCCATTGTTTACTATGAGGTATGCTTTTTTTTCTGGAAATTGGAAGTAAACACCAGTTCCTGGGAAAAATGTAAATCACAGTCACATGAGCTTGGGATGCTGTAAATGGCCATAAATGTGGGTTTGTTTCTGAGCACTCAAAATGTGATCATATAACCATGTGAGGGCGGGGGGGGAAGTTTTTGAATTTCCCCCCGTTTTTTCCCCCCCTTCTGTGCATGCGCAGAAGCTGAGTTTCCGGCACTGTGCACGCGTTGCCATCTGGTTTTGGGCCTTTTTTGGGAGGGAATTTTTTGGGTTTTTTTCTACTGTGCATGCACGCGCCCATGAGGCGTGCCCACACGGCGCGGGAAGCAGTGAACCAGCGGCAAGGTAAGTTAGAACCCACCCCTGGTTAAGAGTGAACAGAAGCAACATTTCATAATATTTTGTAAAGAAAAAAAGTATTAAAGGAGTTGAAACATAACCAAGTTTAAGTTGCACAAGGATATATGCAATTCGGAAAAGAGTGAACCCTGGGGATAATGGTGGCACTGCAATGAAAAACACCCTGTTGTAAGTAGGAGGTGAGAAGTCTTGGTTGTGGTAGTCATCCAACAGATACTATATTGATGGAAGAAAGATGACCTGTGTTGAGCAATAAGTGATGCCATAGTGAGCATCCTCAGATTGCCTTTGTTATTACCCATAATGCTCTCAACTGTCCTACTGCTGGCTCCACCTTGTTGCCCAGACACACAACCAATGATGCTGAGGACAAATGTAAACCTTCTGTTGGTCTAGACAAGAGGAAAAGCTACTTAATTTAGGTGACCCTTGTGACAACAACAACAAACAGAGGTTGAACACAAATGGCACCTTTGTTTTCTTTCCAGAGCTGTCAGCCTCCCAAGTAGACTACAGAGGAAGCATGGCAATGCTACTTTATAGTAAAGCTATATTCACAGAATCTTGCAACTCTGAAAGTATAAATTTCCCGCCATCTCTCCACCTAATACGTCAGGGTGGATCCCTTCTCTGTTTCTTTCTCTGCCCAGGGACAGGCTCAGGGGCAGACTCTCCCCCTTTTCTATTTGATCATTCCCTAGGGACCATCTCTTCTCTTCATCATTCAAGATCATTCTTACCTACTGTTACAAGAGACAACAAGTGGGAATATTGAATCCTCATATGGGCGGTCTTCACTGAATTTCTGGTATACTCATTTGAGAGTGTGTGAAATACAACAATTTCTGCCACAGTACAAACCTTGAAGTGCAGTATTTCCATAAAATGTACAATATAAATTTTACTTTACTGTAAATGCTTTTTGTGTAAGAGTATCTGGAATTTGAAAAAGTTGCTGACACCTGCTAGACAAATATGATATGGACATTATATTTTTCAAATACTGTTAGATATCATAATATCCTAAAAACACAATTTCATGCAATTCATTTTATTGTGGTTTAATTTCTAGAAAAAAGACAAATTTTGATTGTACTTTACCTGAAACACTATTACGAATGCTAATCTTGCTGCAAGCACAGCCCAAAAATCTTTTGCAATGTCATATTTATTTTCGGACCATGGAGGTTCTCTATAATCTTTGTATCTGAAAAACAGATTAGAATTGAGAATCAGAAGGTTCTGAGAATAATGTATTAGTTATATCAAACTCTATCTATCTATCTATCTATCTATCTATCTATCTATCTATCTATCTATCTATCTATCTATCTATCTATCTAT
>JANHFT010001497.1:34563-61041 GCA_032467955.1 Pseudoxenodon macrops
GGAGGCAGAGGAAGATTTTTTTTTCTTGTTTTCTTGCTTTTGTCCCCAAAAACTAGGTGCGTCTTATACTTCGGTGCGTCTTATACTCTGAAAAATACGGTATATAGGACTTAAGAACCTAATTTTATGGCTATTTCAATTGTAAAGATAACTGAATCTTGGCTATTTAATCAATTTGTACAGTGGTTTCATTGCAGCCATCTTGACTCGAGATTATTTAGGATGACTAACTTGAAAATTAATGAGATAGATAGATAGATAGATAGATATGCATTTGAAAGTGATTTCTAAATTGTATTTTTTTAAATTGATTGACCAAAGAAAACTTGGGTTAAAAAATAGAATGTTTCTCCGATATTATGAATGAATTGAACCTTGAGTATAGCATTCAGTTATGAAAATGAGTTTCTGTGATGTGTGACACATCAAAAGTTTTAGGAGCGATACTAGCAAATGTTGTTTTCATGCACTTCCTGTTTTCCCTGCTCCTATGACCACAAGAGATTTTTAAAAATCCTTTTGTTTCTGCTTTTTGAATGATCACAGTACAGAATTGATGACTGGACCGTAAATCATCATCACTGTTAACAATGGTTCATTGAAACATGACAGATTTACAACCCATGGTTAGAAACTGGTTTGTCGTAGTTAATTGGTGTGCTGGTTTTAATTGAAACCTTTAATTGAAAGGTAGAGATGGGAGACTCACTGACTTAATTTTTATCTTGCTAAACAAGGATGGTGGTGGTGGTGGAGGATTCCACAGGGAGGAATATAAATCCTTCCATCCTCCACCATCCAGCCAGAGCTGAAGAAGCTTCTTGGATGAGAAGTGAAACGTCTTCAAAGAAAAACCAGAAAGTCCAGTTGCCTCTTGAAAAAGAACCTTTGAGACATCCCCATGTAGGGCTTTAAAGTTCATAACCAGCACTTTGAATTGACCTCAAAAGCAAACTGGCAGCCAATGCATCTCTCAGAGCACAGGTGTAACATGCACTAATCCGGTGGCATAAATACAGTAATTGCCCAAGGTGCTACATTTTGCAGCCCTTGAAACTTCTGAATGCTCTTCAAAGGTTGCTTATAGAGCATTACTGTAATCCACTCGGGATTGGATTAAGTATATGGGAGCTGAACTTTCTGCTCAAGGTTACTTTTCTGGAAATTATATGTATTAAACTTCAAATAATAGAAACTTCTTAAAGGGATCTTTTGTTATTGAATCATATATTGTACTCGAAAAAAGAAAGAACTAGGAGACTGGAAAACATAGTAACAGTCAGGCTGGATAAATAAATTCATTTTGAATGTCTATGGGAATTCTGAGCTGAAGAAGCTTCTTGGATGAGAAGCGAAAGGTCTTCCAAAAAAATAAAAAAGCAGCTTTGGGACAACCATTTTGAATGGATAATAAAATATTGAACGGATAAAACTCTGGTTCATTGTAGAACAGGTAATCAGCTAGGAAATCCCACTTTAAATAGTTTAAGTCTTACTCATTTCCATGTATTCTGGAGTAAGTCCTGCAAAAGGTTCCAGATTATAGTCTACTTCATAACGCTGTTTTTTCTTCATATGCTCTTCATAATCTACAGGACTTTGTCGTTTCAGCTTCAAGTACCTTATAAATTTTTTCATTTTCCTAATAAGAATAAGAAAAAAATAATTGTTTTAGATGTCTTATATGTTTTGTAAAAACATTTAGAGGTTTGGTTTTTCATGTTTAATATTGTATGAAGTTCTTTGATAAATAAAGCAAATCCCCAAATTATTTGTAGTTGAATGACAGTCTTTTATTTTGAGTTCTCTAGTGTCTGAAATGGTATCCAAAGAATCCTGTGAAAATGCCCAAAGCTTTTCATATGCACCCCATCGCTGTGTTTATGTCATCTCCACTATAACAAAGGTTTTCCTGAAGTTATTTTCTGTTTAAAGCAAATTATGTTAATTCACAGGACCAGTAGACTTTCTAGTTTTATTGGGAAAATAAGAGCTCCAAATGTCTGAAAGATTCTGGCAAAATAAATGAAAAAGAATAAACAAATTTCTTTATTGTCTCATAAAGAGACATGAAGACTTAATTACTAGTCTATTATAATCTTTATCACCCTCTACAATCCTGATCAGATGTGTTCAAAAATGTGGCCACTGAATAACCACGAAGAGTTTTATTCTATCTACTTGATACTAATTTGAGTACTTTGTCCTATTCTATTTATCTACCAAGTTGGTTGAACTTGGCCCCACTGTAGACTCATAATTGTTATTGACATAATACAATACTTTGGGAAAACACTGTTGAAATGCAGACCACAAATGTACTGATAAGGAAAAGAATCCTGAATTTAAGACAATTCACCTTTCACCTTTCAAGGAAAATGGAACAAAATAAACAAAGCAAAAAACAAAAATTCCCTTATCTTCCTCTTTATAATATTCTCAATCAATATAACATAGCTTAATTGTTTTAGAAATACATTATTTGCAGAGAAAAATAGTCCTTAGATAAGAACAAAATGTTTTGAATTAACAAAACAAATAATATGGTAACAAAACAAATGCACACTATTTTAAACTTTGGTGTATCCTCAGTCTAACATTTTCTTGCACTGCATGGATGTCAAACAAGAATTTTTTTTATCAAGAGATGATATGCAAGCATTTTGAGACGTTAGCTAATATTTTCTTATTCCTTACTACTTACGGGATGCCAATTTCAAAAAGATTATTCTGAATCAGCTGTTTGCCCAACATTATAATGCTAAGTTGTATACACAATTCCATCAGGCAACCACCAGGAGCACACTAAAAAAAGGGAAAAACAAAATAAAAAACTGGGGACATTTGTATACCCCAACAGAATGTTCACAGCTGTTTTCTAGACACATGAACAAAATAAGGTACAGTTACCTCTTCCATTCGAAGAGAAGGAAAAATGTAGACATAATCTCCTGGGCGTCCAACAAATCTAGACAATTTGGAAACAATGGTTAGGATTGTGTTACAGACACAAACTTTCAGAAACTTCCTGCAATTTTTTACGTGCCTCTAAAATCATTCTACACAGATACACATTGTACAATGGATGATTAATTTAGTTTCAGAGAAAAAAAATACAGAAAAGCAAATCTAGCTACCAGGAATATATTTGCTTTCATCAACACAAATGTTATCAGTGGCATTTTTCAAAGAAGTAATCTGCCTTTGAGCTGGGTTTATTAATGTTAAATATGATTAAAGAAAGATATCTTGTGGATATGATGAGGAAAATCCAATTAATTCATTTATTGGATGATATCCTTTCTGTCAATGAATGGAGTTCAAAAATTTGCTATTTCCAGTATCTGATTGTAGTTCTGGACACTGCTTTAGTAGCTGACCTAAAAGTCCTCGGAATTTCGAGAGAAGAAATGCAAGGGAATGTATCAGTAAGTCTGCTTTCCCCAACATTTTCTTTGCTTATGGAAACTTTCCATTGTGGTATTTTCAATAATATTCCTCAACTTGATGATCCTAAACAGTAAAGCTGCTGACTGCCATTTATTTCTGTAAATGCTTCTATCTGTAGCAACTTAAAACAGAATGAACATCTCAAATTTTAACCAATGGAGGTGTATTTTGTCTCAGTATTTAACAATATCCCTTCTTAATGTACTTCTTAATAAGCCAACCATGCTTCTGTTGTGCCCAGAAAAAGTGCTCCTAACAGAAACATAACCAACATTATACATTGGGAAATTACCATGCTATCATAATTAATTCAGTTAATCTTTATGGTCTTAATACTTAGATGTAAGTGTAGCCTAGGAAACTTAAGTGACAATCCCTCTAAAGAGCTGTCCTTGTTTAAATAAGAGCTCTGGAACAGCATAAAATACTAGTGAAGTAATTCATTAAACTATGCAACTTACCGGCCCTTGAAGAAAGCAACGTAGAAAATGGGTGTGTAAGCATTAACAAATTTCAGAAGGAAGGCCTTGAAGATAAGTCGTTCTTCAAAACTTTTGTCTGTTTTTGGAACCTCTGAGGTAAATGAGATTAATGCAAAAGTGACTGGAAGATTAATTTAAAGTACTAAATATTATACAGATAGTCCTTGCCTTAGGACCACAATTGAGGCCCAAATTTCCATTCCTAAGCACAATAGTTGTTAAGTGAATTTTGTCCAGAATTGTTAAGTGAATCGCTGCAGTTGTCAAGTTAGTAACAAAATTGTTAAGAGAATCTGGCCTCCCCAATGACTTTGCCTGTCAGAAAGTCACCAATAGATGATCACATGACCCTGCAACTGTCATGAATGCATGCCAGTTGCTAAGCATCTGAATTTTAATCATGTGATCACGAGGATGCTGCAACGATCCTAAGTGTAAAAAATGGTCATAAGCCACTTTTTCAGTACCATTATAACTTCAAACAGTCACTAAACAAATCAGTCACTAAGCAAGTCAATGACTACTGTACAGGCTGATATTTGTGCTAGTGAATATAGAGTCTTGTCTTCATAGAAATGGTGGAAATATATTACACTTGGCAATTACCTAGAATAATGTGATCAGAGCTGATACACTATAGTTGTTCCTACAATGTGGTATGTATAATGTCAATCTGGCTTGATTACAAGATTACTAGAAAAGTATTTCAGTTTTTTTCTCCTTCCAATAAAGAAATGCATATTTCTTTATTGAAAGAAAGTCTGGACCCCTCTATTTTTTACTTCTTGATTTATATTTTTAAAGTAAGCAGTGGCTGGAAATTAAGATAAATCGTGTTACTTTGGTTTTTTTTAAAAATGGTTCACCAAGGTAACAACATTCTAAATGAATTTAAATAATTTGCACACTTAAAATTAAACTGAATATTAGTTACTGAAAGATGTGACTGCCTTAATGCCAAGAATCCTTTTATCTTATTATCTCAATATTGTTCCTATGTACTTTTGCTTGCAAAGTCAAAGCTGAATCATTAGACAGATCATTTAATGAAATCATAATTCTAAGTCAAATAATATGGAAGAATATGTACCTACCAATCTGAGTCAGCCATCTAGCTATGCAGCCATATACTTCATCCAAGATTATTATCACCACCAGATTAATAATTACTGCAGTGGCTGTGACCGTCACTCTAACATTCGACCTGCCTCCTGGAGAGGAGCTAATGGCTAAAGCTGCTGCAGTGGAGATTCGGTATATAATAACCCCAAAAACAATAGCAAATGTCAGTCCAATCTGAAAAGGATAAAACCAGTTATCAAAAGATTAGGTTTACAATATTACTATGGCCTGATGTAGTTTGTATGAAAATGTTTCAATCACTTGTGCCAATTATAATATTATAAAAGCTGCATGCTCCCCATATGGTTTACAGGGTAACGGTTATAATCCACATGGATAAACTAAACATTTCTATATAGTAGTATAGTTATTCTACACTATAAAAAAAAAAATCAGCTATGAAGTTAAATACAATATAGTTAAAATAATAAAGAAAATACCATAAAATAATGATTATGAATTCTGCTTATGGTTTTATTCATTATTATCTATTTAGTAAAAATTCTGCAATTATATTCATAGACTTATAGAGTTGAAAGAAAACTTGGTGGCCTCCTAGTTCAATTTTCTATCTAAGGCAGGAATCTTCACCTTCAGACCATCCCAGCCAAGTGGTTGCCAATCTTTATTTGAGAATATTTAGTGATATTTATAGCACCCATGATTATGCTTGCACCTCTTGGTTCTTAGAACCACACTATTTTCCTGTGACAGTCCTTCTGTTTTGGACTGGAAGAATTGGAAGGCTATCAAGTGCCCTTTAGCCTTCTGTTCTTTAGGCTAAATAATATCTAGATCTTTATATGGTTAGACTGCAGATCCTCACCAAATTTGTTTGCTCTTCACTACACTTTTTCCAATTCCTCACTATCCTTCTTGCATTGTGATGATCAAAACTGAATGAAGTATTCTATGTGTGGTAAACCAATGCAGTATAAAGTGGAACTGTCGCCTCTTGTAATCTTCACATTATACTTTGGTTGATGCGCCCAATATTACATTAGCTTTCTTGGTAGCTGCAACATGCTGATGACTGATGTTCAATCTGTGGTATACCAAGCCACTTAGCTCTTTTTCCCAAATACTACTGTTGAGCCTATCATATACATGAACATCTTTTCCACTCTATCTAAATGCAGAATCCTATGTTTCTTGACATGGGGTTATATTTGTTGGAAAAAGCCCAATATTTAAGTCTTGAGCCTGTCTTTTCAGCCTGTCTTCTGAGGGGTTAGCAATCCTCCCAAATTTGTGTCATCTGCAAATTTGCTGAGCATCTCTTCTTTCCCTTTATCAAATTCATTTATAAAAATGAACAGAGACCGTGCACTGGGTACAGTTGTAAAACCAACTGGAAATCCATATAGTGATCCATCCCACATCATTCCATTTTATGAAGAAGGATGTTTTGACCAATTTTATCAGATACCTCATTAAGTTTGGGTACATCACATCCAAAGCATTCTCTTGGGTCTACTAAGCTATAGTCATTTTGGTGTTTTTTTTAAACAGTATAATTTTTAAGGTCTGACATAACCTATTTTTAATAAAGCCTTGTTGATCTCTAGTAATCACCTTCTTGCAAACCCATTTGATGATCTGACTTATGATTTTCCCAGGAACTAGCCCAGGGAAATAATGTTTCCAAGATAATGCTTACCATGAAAATAATGCTCACAAAATTTGTGAAGTATGCCGGGAAACGATCTTTCCATGTCAGTTTTTCTTTTTCAGTCTAGCACACAAAAGAAGACATAACACAAAGCAATTCATTATAGCAATTAAATAAGTTGCCTTTGTGATTCTTGCTTGTATCCAAATTTAAATAGGCAATGCCACAATTAAAGTGCAATGACACATAAAAAGAAATAAACATTCTAAAAAGAGTAAACATCACAAGAGTGTCAGTCAATTGACAGGCTACAGCTAGGTCAGGCAGTCTGCAAATTACTTCAAACAGAACAAATTTGTGGGTGAGGCTATATGAGGCTATATGTAGTATTAACAATTTGGGCAATGGGATTTGTATTCGTTCTTTTTCATTTTGCAGACCCATCATTGATTATGGAGTTTTCCCAGCTGTTTCATGTAGGGGAAAAATGCAAGGGCAAGTAGAGGGAAAAGGGATAGGGGAACATTTGCTAACACATAGTTGTTTTTTTTATGTAGGACAGATGCTGTTCTAAGGCCAGGCAGTTTCTTCAGAACAGTTCTCTGGAAGGGCTGTCAAAACATATTTAGCCCAAACTAATTTTGGAAACTGGTCCGGTTTTCCTTCAGACATTGTTTAGATTGTTTTTCAAAAATGTAATGTAATTTTCCATTTAAAATAAAGTATTATTAGAATGTTTCCTAAAAGCTTAATTTATATCCAAGTCATCACTTACAGGAATGATAGAATGACAGTGAAAGCAAGTAAATTATTAGCAGCATCCCCTCTGCTTTTCCCATGTGAACAGAGAGTAGTTGATCTCTCAAGGATAGTAAAGTTTAGGGACACCGGAGTCTGGCAAGCATGAAAAGTGGCACATATTGTATTACGTATTTTTCAAAAGACATATGGGCCAAAGAACACGGACTGCAACCACGTAAACTATGATGATTGGTATGTACATATGGAATTGTATTTGCAAGGTCACAAAGAAAAAAAGATGCCAATGATATGAAACTTGAAGTAATAGCATAGTGGGTTTCATGCTTTCTAAACCGGATTTGTCTGCCACATAGTTTTGTCTGATCTCTTCTGTACTTTTAAGGGGTTATAAAGGAGGGAATAGAGGCACCCTGTTGATTCTCTTCTTCATCCCATTATCCTATTGTAAACTTAAATTAATGAAAGTGAGAAGAGGGGAATTGAAAGCTGAGTGGTTGCATATATGTAGGAATCATTTCTGAGTACAGTATTCTGTTTGTTCATAACGGTTTTTAATTTTTATCATGTTTCCATGCCACCCAAATCCTTTTTTATGAGATGGGCGGCTATCTATATTTGCTAAATAAATATGTTCATGGTTCATTGGGTGATCAATTTAGTTTTATTTACATCGTCCTTAGGGCCACTTTATATGTACAATTAAGGATTAGGAAATGATCATGTACAACTCCATAAGGCTCCTATAAGAAAAATAAGCACTTAATGTTACATGCGCATCACATGCGTGATTTCTTTCACTCATTCTCATTCTCTCTATCAAAAAGAAAAAAAGAAGAAGCCAGGAAACCCCATCAAGCATAAGGCATGTGCAGTGTTGTAAAAGCTGCACATCAACCAGCATGAAAGAGCAACCATGCAGTGTCATTCCAAATTAAGGCAAAAACCCATCTTAACAAGAGTGATAAAGACAAGAGAAAGGGAAAACCATGTATGTGAATATTACAAAATAAATAAAAGAAAATTGTGTTTTATAGATATTCACAAATGGTAATGAAATGTACCAATTTCATCCCAGCCATGACTCTCTTAACTCTTTGTCGCCATTTGTTAGCTGCCTCTTCTGGCAATTGCTGGCCCTTCTGATGGCATTTGAAGGAAACAGAAAAGGATAATCCAATATGGCTGTTACAAAGCACTGACTTATATGTAAATAAATAAATCCCTAACTAGAATATGGATATGGTAGAATTTAAAAACAAATAAAAGATGCCTATGTGCTGATGTTAAATTTTCTGACATACTATAAATCACTGTAAAAGAGAAAATTCAAAGTAAAACCAGAGAAAAATAACTACAATTAACTGGCAAATTAAAAACAATAGTGATTACATATCATGGAAGCATTTTATATCTACATTATTATGTAAAACAGCTGATAGATCATCATGGAGAAAATCTATCTGATTGCTAAGAGTAAAAAAGGACTAGATGGCATAAAAACAATTCGAGGGTATTTAATTTTTTCAGCAATGATCTGGTTAACAATGAACAATGAGATGACAATGTTTGCAGGTGAAATAAATTATTTAGTACAAGCAAATGAAAAGCAAAATGTAAAGAAATCCAGAAAATCAGTCCATTTCCTCTTACTGCCCACTATCCTTTTTTGAGATACATTGAGTTTAGCATACTCTAATATGAATAACTCAACCAATAACAATACCAGCTTTTTAAAAAAGGACTTTCTATATACATTTCTAAGATTGAACTATTTCAACATTTTTGCACATTGTTGTTTTTATCATCTATTACCTGATATCTATTACCAGTCCAATCCCCCTCAGTCAATCATGTACTTTGTTTACTCCAAAGTGGTCCGTTCATTATTTATTCACAATTATTTGTATTTATCAGTTTGTTGCCCATTTCAACATTTGGAAATATCCTTTTACATTTCATCCTAAGTAGTCTGGAGAAGCTCACAAACTCAGTGGCTTTCCTATTACTTTCTACTTCCTGTTTATTTATTTGGAAGAAGATCTTTCCTTTTATAACACAGCACAACTTTCTATATTTATACTAGAGCATTTGGATAGCATTTTTGTCTAAAAATATTGACTTTAATTGCCCTGGCCTATCTTTGTTGTGCTGGGTTCTTCCTTATATTTACTTAGTAGTAGACCTCACTGATTGCTCTTTCATGCCTGCAATTCTTCACAGAGTAGCCAAATCAGTTCTGGGTATGATTTTTATCTAGGCAGTCGAATCTAAAATAAAACTGCTGACACTGCAGTGCTTTATAGAAATTTATAGAAATTCCACTTTACACTTTAAAAAGGATATTATGGACTGAAAAAGATTCAGACAAATACAAACAAAATAATTAAAAGCTCAGAGCAACAGGAAAAGTTTCAACATTAGGTATATCTTATAGAGCAGTAAGGGAGAAAATAATAGAAATATATAAAAGCCTGTTATACAGAAAATTGGATACAAAATGACTATTTTGTCTCAACCTATTAGACCTCAAGGTTTCTGAGTGAAAGTAAATGGTGGGAGATTGAAAAACATTTTATTTCATTTATCCTTAAAGAGCCAAATTATAAAATATTCTATCACAAAATGTAATTATGATGACTCTCAACTTGGATGATTTCAATAGAGCAACCTAAGACAAATCTGTTCAGGATAATAATGATGGTTATTATCTGTACTATAGGTATGAGAACTGGTGGAGAAATTTCACCTAATTTTCACTTCCCAAACCTATGAATGAACCAGATTACTATACTGTAATCCTTCAGGTTTTTCTTTCTCTGAATGTTGTCATATAATTTTCCAATTCTTATGTGCCTACACTTTATTCACAATTATGAATATGCATTTTCATTCAGAGGGATTTTTTTTTTAATGTTTGCAAACTGATATAGGAATGGGACCCAACAAACTTGTGCCTGAAAAACTGAAAGAGATAAATTCATGTGATCCTAATCAGAGCCATAATATGTTTCTGAATAGAAGGCTTCCTCTAATTTAGCTTTTTGAAAACTGAAGACATCCAGATGGAGAGATCTTAACTTCAATTTCCAGAATTCCTCAGCTAGTCTGGCCATTTCTGACAAATCTGGGAATTGATGTCCATTCATATGGAGAAGGGCCAGACTGAAGAAGATTGCTGCAATCACCTGTTAAACTACTAAAAAGAACAAATATCGGACTATATTGGTTTCGGTCTGATGAAACATTATCTCCTGTTTCAAGATTTGATTACTTTCAGTACTTTAGAAACATGGTTCAGAAAAATAATTGTCCAGTGTTTTGTGCTACTGTGCCATAAAAAGGAATTCAATAACTAAAAATTATGTAATCACTTCATTCAAAGAAGATACCCACTGTATCATTGGGTTGCTGCTCCAGAACCTTCACAAAAATCACAAGTGATGGGTTCTTTACGGTAGGTAATTCTAAATGTTTTTACGTTCTGACAGTACAAATCTAAATTATGTCTCTAAAATTAGAGTAACAGAGAGTACTAAGTCAGTCATTTATTCAAAGCCAGTGCAATTGTGAAAATTAATTTTTTTTTAAATGTAATCCCTGGTATTTTCACAATTGCACTGACTTTGAACAAATATCTCAGTACTCTATATTATTCCATAGCACTTTTGAAGCTAACCACATTCTTTTTTCTTGATATTTCCTTTCTTTATATTCAGTAACAGTATCAGAATAGTAATCACTTACAATGAATAATATAAATGTGAAGACTCTTTGCTATGATTTACTTAATGTACTTAATTTTTATTACATAATTTAAAAAAATGAATTTGTTATCTTACCTCTTTATTTCTGTATTCTTTCTTGAGAGATTTTTCTAATACTTTTGCTTCATACTCAGCTCTTGGGTGATCCTATAAATAAGTCATACGTACAGGGAACTATGAGACGTATTGGATATCACTTCAAATTATTACAACAAATCTGAGTAAAGTTCTGCTATAACTTAATTTAAAAGTCTTCCTTTGTCACTAGCTGTCTGAAAATATTGTAGCTTAAGACTACGTGCTCTCTTTACCTTACTGGTGAAGATGCTACTAGATTGAAGTTGTTCTTTCACCAATAGACATACTAATTTGGGTAGTGTCATAGCCTTGTACCCATTTTCTATAGCAGCAAAGGACTTCAGATTCACAATATACTGGTTTGCATTATTTGTATATATTTTAAGTCTTAGCAGGTGACAGCATATGGCTGATCTTGTCTAGGTTTGGAAGCTAAGCAGGATCAGGACTGCTTAGTGTTTGGATGGGTAACAAGGAAACTTTTGGGTTGAGAGCTAGATCATGAGATTGAAGAAAACATTCCAGAAGACCCTTTAGTTACTCTTGCCAGGACAACTACATGGGCATGTTCATGAAGTTATCAACTATCAGCTGAAAAGAGTCTTCATTTTGTAATCTGTTTTAAACCTGAATGGCCCTTTCTGGGCATTGCAAAGGGGCCATATTTGAACAGACAGCATGTCATATATGGGGCAAAGGGTTGACACTAAGTTGTTCTGAGTTTAAATGTGCAATTAAGGGATTCTCCTCTCTATATGAATTTGATCTTAACAAAAAAGGTAATTTCAGTTCCGTTAATTAAAATTAATAATTTGTAATTTCAGTTTAGTCATACATACAGAGAAAATGTGTGGAAAAGAATCAGAAATGAAAAGAATGAAATAGGTGAAAGATTTAGAGATTATTTTTAAAAGTGCATTGGACTGAGACTGGATGGATATGAAAAAGCCCTATTTGAGGATATTATAAAAGAGGGAAGAATAATTTGCATTGGAAATTCTGAAGACAGACAGATGCTGGGGGGAAATGAGAGGAGATCGAAATGTATCTTTCACTACCAGATAGAGAAAAAGGTAAAGAAATTATAAAAAAACAAAACAAAAATACCAAACCTTGACTGCCTCCTTCAGGAAACCATAAAAAACACAAAAAACATAAAAATTAAAATTACTTCACTGTTGCAGACTGTATTCTTGATACAATTATTTTTATTTGTGTGAATGTAGGCACTGCATAAGAATTAGGGGGAACATAGGGCATATTCATGGGGTGTAGGATGGGTTGGTTTTCTGTTGTATTTATTTTATGGAAGTATCAGCATGAAAACACACAGTTACTCAACATCTAGAAAGACTGAATAGCATTATGGCCCAGAACTCTGTTGGTATCAAGCAACTGAACAAATGGGGTGCATTGTCCTCTTACATAATTATTATTGGAATAACAATTTCAAATAACCCTCATATGGCAGTATTCTGACATATTAGAGATTCATTTCTTCAATAGGATTTGAGTGCATACTCAAGTGATTTGATCACAGGACTGAATTAAGATGAATATGTTAAGTGAAGAATAAAATACATTCTATTGTTGTCTCAGGTCACTGCTATCACTACAGGGAACACTGAACATAATCCTGAAAGGTATTCCTACTACAAGGATACAGTTAATCCTTCCGACAGCTAACAACAAGATACCAAAAATAAAAGAACAGTTGTCTTATGGTGTTTATGATACCGTCCTAGTACTATGATTTCAACTTTAAATGTTATTTGTGTTAATGCTTTGAGTCAAAGATCAAATGAAATCATAGACAAAGACCAATTAATTGCTATTGAAGATGTTTTTAATGAAATCAGTTGTAAAATTTTATATAGCAATGAGACACATGCATTATTTAATATATTTCTGCTTGAGAAAAATGTTTTACTTAATTGAGCACCACTCTTCATAGATAATTATATATATATATATATAATTTGTAAATGACTTTAAAAATGCACATGATAGTTCTCACTGAAAAAAGGGGGAGGTCCCTTCCACATGTGCCTCATTAAAAAACAGCTTAATTTTCTCTAGTATGCATTTATGAAAATATTCAAAATTAACTGATTAATCCATTAAAAATAAAGAATATTAATTCAATATAATTAGCTATGACTTATACTTATATGGTTTGTACTTATAGCCAATTTGGTGCAGTAGTTAAGATGCTGGGCTAAAAACAGGGGAGACTGTGAATTTCATTAGGCATGAAAGTGCCCTTGTGCCAGTCACCCACTCTCCAATCCACCTCACAGGGTTGTTGTTGTAGGGGAAATAGGAGGAGGAACGGGTATTATATATATTCACCACCTTGAGCTACTAATAAAGTAATAATGGTGGGATACAAATCAAATACATAAATACTATTAGAAGAAGAAAGGCTGAATGGACTAGTCATCTTTAGGTTTTTATAAGCAAAACCTATTCATCAGTTTTAGAGATTTTGATAGAAGCCATTTCTGTTGCCAGCTTGAGAGGTGGGTAATTTCCTTTTTCCTTGTGGCTATGTAATCTCAAAATAAAATTAGAACACATAAACTTGATGTCGGTAGGGGATTTGTGAAAGTGGAACAATGGTTGCAAGAGAAAGAATGGCTATTCATTGGACTCTATCTTGTCTGCTTTTCCTATAACAGTACTACTCTTAGTGTTCTGTTTAATAACTATATTGTAAAGTCCTAAGATTGAACACAAGCAAAATCCACCTAATCTATCAAAGTGATCCAGGGCTTTCTACTTACAGTTAGTAAGACATTTATTTGGTTGAATACTGAATTTGGTAACAAAGAACTAGACATCTGATAGGATATTTTAAATTTGTGAGGTCAGTACATTACTTTGTAAATACAAATTTACAATTAAAACTAAATTGCTGATCAACCTCCTTTTAATTTAAACGGATTTGTAAACACAAACATACATACATTCTTTCCTGGGAATCTTAAATTTAAAATAGAATTGGGAAATAAAATATTTTCAAAATGTAAAGACAAACATTTCCCCTTTTTAAATATAAATTAATAGTTCCAGTCTCCACTCAATATGCTAGCCAGAAGCAATATTTAATTTTGAACTCATACAGAGAATACATTTGCTAATTGTAAACTTCTGTAATCATGGCAACTGTATCTTTAAAACTGAACAAATTATGAGTATGTTCACATTTTATAGTTTTTACATCAAGGGAATAATTCTTGAGCTATATATGTTTTAATGCCCACATTACTAGGTGTAACCTTCATTCTCCAGCCAAGGCTTCAGGCTTCCATGGTAACAAGACTGAAACTAACACACCCTTCCCAAATTTAGAAATGGTAATGTGCAGGATTTTCCATTCCAGTGGGTCACTGGCTGAAAATTAAAGATCATTTAACTAAAGTAACAACCAATGAAACAGCATATAAAAGAATGAACATACTTCTTCTTCTTCAAAACCAGTAAGATCCCATTTGTAATTCAGACGCATCTGTTTTCTCTTCCAGTGTTCCATAAAAGTAGCAGCTGCATAGTTGGAAGGAAAGGGGAAAAAAAGGAAGAAGGAAATTATCTCTATCCATCATTTAGTTGTTGCTTCTGATCTTAATCTGCACTCTTTTCCATTCTGTGAAAATATAAACCCCAAAGTGAAATTGCTTATAACTCTGCCAATTTTAAGACAATGTGAAACATTAATAATTGATTTGAGTCAGTTATTAGAAATTTTTAAAATGATACAGGCACCAGATTTTTGTACATCTACAAATGTAAAAAAAAAACACAACCCACTGCAGGCAATTCTACAAGAGCTGGTTATAGCTTATTTGGCTTTAATATAAGAACAGAAATAAATGACAGAATGAGAAATCAATAATGAGAGCGCTCTCTATTTTGTTTAAAGATTAAAATGCAATTTTGGAACAGAAGAAGTCCATTTGGATTGAGATCCTGACACTGAGGAAATTGATTTTTTTAATTCATTCCATTTATAATGTGCCCTTCAAAAATCCTTGATGGTTTACAAAAAATAAAAACTACAAACAAAACAAAATAAGATAAAAATCTATATCCCAGTATAAAACCATAAAGCAAACATAATAGAAAAACAAACCAAAAATGGATGCAGAAATAAAAACAAGAGGAAAATAAAATTGGCTTGTTTCATTTGAAATATCAATACAGTTGTGTTACCAGAGTTTTTCTGAGAGGACATTCTAAAAAGGGCCTTATATAGAATAACTTTAGTACTGCATTGCTTTCTCAACTGGAATTACTCTGAGAAACTATTCCTCTGAAGAATAAAACTTTGGAAGGGAGAGTTATGTCTACCCAACAAATTTCCATTAGATATGAATCAGTCACTACCAAATGATTTTGACATAAAGAAACATGAATGATCATCAGTGGTGGGATTTAAATTTTTTTACTACAGGTAAACGTGGCTTAGTGGGCGTGACATGGGTTGGGCATGGCTTGGTGGGTGTGGTAGGGAAAGGTTACTGCAAAATCCCCATTTCCTCCTGATTAGCTGGAACTCAGGAGACAGAGAATAGATGGGGGCGGGGCCAGTCAGAGGTGGCATTTACCGGTTCTCCGAACTACTCAAAATTTCCGCTATCGGTTCTCCAGAACTGGTCAGAACCTGCTCAAACCCATCTCTGATGATCACTCCACAGATGTCCAGCCCTCATCTACTTTAACTTTTTGGTTAAATACTCAAGGAAAGCATGGCTTTGATTTGTCCATAATTTCCTGATGTGTTTACTGGCTTGCAACTGTTCTATATCTATAATGAGGAATTACAGTAGGAGAATACCTTTCCATTAAAATATACAAAGTGAATATCAGAATTTGAATTAAAAGTGAGAGGCTCAAGTGAATCTCCTGCTTACCATGACTATGAGAAAAGCATGTGAAGGGTTTCAGGAGAATACTGCACCTTGATATAAACTTTTATTTATAGTTTCTAATATTATTTCGTTACCTGACATAAATCAGGTAGTGTCGTGCTACAGAACTTCACCATGGTTTATATTCTTGGAACACCCCCGCTCCCCTCAACTTCCTTGAAAAAGCTACTTAGAATTTATTTCCTTGGGTAAAAATCGCCTTTGGAACTGAGCAGTGAGACAAGAATACAGTGAATCAGAAGCTACAATATTATTTTGGGGCCTTAGGGTATTTATACTGAAACTCTTCTCTAAGTCTTGCTAGGAGATCTGCTTGAGCAAACTTATTTAAAATCCTTGCACTTTTAGTTCAGTCAGGGCTATTAGTTACAGGTCAATATATATACATGAGGAGCTGAAGCTGGTAACCGGAACGGGATTCAGAAAGCACCAACATTTTAATTTTCAGCAGGAAAACTATTATAAAACAGGAAATGGTGACAAATTACAATACACGCAGCTTGTTTAAAAACACTCTACCCAACATTATAGAATGTCCTTGAGACAGATGTGAATAATGGGAACAAACCCACGCTATACAGTAAACAATTGTGAAAGAAGTAAGCATACGAAGAAAGGCTAATCAATCCCATGAGAGTAATTCTAAGTAACTATGAATAGATATGATCAACACTTGGAAAATGAGAGGAATCCATGTATCTTAATGGGAATTTGCAATGGGGTTTTTTTGGGGGGGGTATGAATAATTTCTATTTTGGTCTTATCCGGTATTCTTAATCAGCTTTGTATATCCTGTACGAAAGCTTAAATATTCCTTCATAATATCAATATGATGTACAGTATAAGCTTCTTTGAAGTAACTGTACAGCTTGCAAGTTACTTTTAGTTCTATGCCTACCTGTTGCATGCTGCAAATAACAAAATACCTGTCCCACTTCCTGCTCCTATTCTATCAAAATTCCTATCAATGCCATTCATTCACAAAACAAAGAAAAATGCAACATCATTTTCCATGCTTATAGGAACACCACAGGCAACAGTAAAATGTTGCTAAAATTTGAAACAACTGGAGGCCAAAAGCTTGTAACCTTTCTTAGACCATTATTCAACTTACCTTCAGACCACAGTCTTAAACCTCTGGCACACAACTCAGTGGTATAATATTTGCCTTCCAAGCAATTGGACAGAATCCTGTTTGGATCTGACAGGTGGAACAGTCTGAGGTGCATAACTATTACCATTGCAGTAGCTCTGTCAGGATAGATGGGCTACTTGACAATATGCTTCCAGGTCTCCCTCCTTAGCAATTATATTTTCTAGCCTATCTTTTCCACTCTGTTTACATGCTCTCTGTTGCCTGGTTATCTCCGATTTTGGTAGCTGCACCATAAAAGAAAGTCTGGATGGACTGGCCAATTCAGACCAGACTCTAATCCCCCCCCACTGGTCAGCATCTTTTTGCATACATATTGTGCATAATTCATCTTCTAGCACTTCTGAACTGGATCTGGAAATATACTGATACAGTACATGGGATCACAGCTGAAATGTGTGTTGTTCTAGAAAAACACACAACTGTCTGTATTTTGCACTAGCTGAAATTTCCAGATACTCTTCAAGGACTGCCACATGTACTGCACATTACGGTAATCCAATTGGAAGATGACTAAAGCTTGTGTGACCATAATAAGCCAAGAGTCACTTGGTTGAGTTGGGCAGTTATAGAAATTGAATAAATAAAAATAAAATATGTAATATGATTTATTTGTTATAAAGGAACAAACATGATCTAGTAAACAATAGGTTGAAAAGAAAGGAGTGAAAAAGGAAGACAGGGTAAGAAGAATCATTTCCTGTTCCCCTATAAGGAAGAAAGCTCAGTAAAGGGAAAAGACTAAGTAGATTAATTTTGATTTTTCTCCATGATGATGTGCCATTCCTCTACTTTTGTTAATAACTTTCCAAACACGCTTAGTGCAAGATATGTGGCACTATCTTTTAAATCTAATTTTGATCCTAATCATCTTGTTCAACTTATACTTCCATTTTATCTCAAAATAACCTTGTGATTTAAATGTTTTTAAGAAGATCCAGAAGACACAAGTTGCAGATAATGTATTCTGACAGGATATATTTGACAATGGGAATATTAATTTGCAGCAGTAGTATGTGAGATGAAAACAAAATTAATACAGGTAGTCCTTATTTAGCAACCATTTGCAATTATGATACTGATGAAAGATTAACTTTGTGGCCAAACCTCACATTTATGATCTTCTCAGGTTTGTAAAGCAAAGGAAAGATGAAGTAAGCTCATAAGAGCTGTGGTGGCATAGTGGTTAGAATGCAATACCGCAGACTACTTCTGCTGACTGCCAGCTGCCAGTAGTTTGATTCTCACCAGCTCAAAGTTGACTCAGCCTTCCATCCTATTGAGGTTAGTAAAATGAGGTTCCAGATCATTGAGGGCAATATGCTGATTCTGTAAACCACTTAGAGAGGGCTGTAAAGTGCTGTAAAGCAGTATATAAGTCTATTGCTATAAGCACAACTGCTGCTTTAGTTAGAGAGACCACTTTACTTAATGACTGAATTGCTGGACCAAATTGTGGTTGCTGTATGAGGACTATCTGTACTCAAGGGAATAAGTATCTGAATAATGATTATGTGTATTTACAATATAAATTTTGTTTTGTTCTTAGGCTTGACAGTTTATTATGAAACTGAATTTGTATTTTGCTTTTGATGGGCTTCACATCATGTATGAAGCCAAACCATCATGATAAACACTAAACACAGAGCTGCCTTTATGTGTACCAGTTGTTCAAAATAAGCTTAGAACTATTATCTCTCTGATTACACAAAGCTTGTGCCTGCATTTTTCTTGGACAATGCCCAGATGCCTTGGCTCACAATTTGTTCCGGAAAAACGAGCCAAACTAAAAGTTTGAGAGTCTGTTAGGAATGCTTTGGAAATGTATTTAAAGGAGAGAAAAAAGAAAAGAAATGGGAAGAATATGATTATTTTAAAAAGCAGATATCTTCAGGAGCAGATTCTAGGTACAAAGCAAACTGCCTTCAAATGAGTTTTCTTTCTCCCAACTCACTGATATTTTTAACAGAGAAAAACAATAGCTGATTCATTGTATCCAACATTGAATATGAGATTTCAGCAGTGAAACTGGTGCTCTATTTTCATTTTCTACAAGTTGGCTCATGGCTGCCATCACCTTTTTTCCTTTTCCCATTCTGCCTTCTCTTTTTGCATGTGTCCATGCATACAGAAACAGGGGAATACTTTTCAAGAGTTTTTGGGACCAATCCCTGCGCATTATTCTGTTGTCAGCCGGACTGATATGGGGCTATGGAATTCTAGTCTCTGCTCTTGATTGCTGGATTTCTGTGTAGTCATTTCCTGACTTCTGGGTTGTGCTCATAAATTTGTAAACTTTCTTCCATGATCAAAAGGCAACATAAAATGATGTTCAGCAGGATGACATCTTCTGTAATGTGCATTGCTGAATAGCACCCATGCAGACACACATAATATATAAAAGGGTCACAGCATCCAAAGGGAAAAAAATACCCCAAGCTGATGGTTAAAAATTAGCATCTATATCAAGTTAATACAATTAAAATCATGTCACTTCGCATGTTTTTGATATTCTAAGGAAGCATAACGTGAGAGTTTTTTTAGCTGCAGAATGTAGGGATTTTGCAGTACAAGCCTGGGACATTCATTATTTTGCTAGAGCAAAATGTTTTCAAAGGAATCAAACTGGGCTGTATGTACTAAAGTAGGAATGGACTATGTATTCCCTCCGTATCTTTTAACACTGTATTTCTAAAACCTGTGCTGTAAGGAAACAAACATAGGGATCATAGAACAAATCAGTCAGAATTCTCACCAATCATCAGGTTGAAATTATCGTATTTTGTGCACATTATGTGATGGCCTAGCTCTCTTGAGAAGTCTGTAATGCTGGGGAAGGTAGAAGAGAAGAGAAAGCAGGATGACAGTAGCAAGGGATATGAATGTAATTATAGCAGCTATGGGTACCTTGCTGAAGTACTTGAAGAACCAAGTTACCGACAGATCAACATGCAAAAAATATATATCTATGCAGTTTCTAAGAGTCAAAATTGATTTAATGGCATATAATAATGATCAATCAGTTTGTGCTGAGCTAAACCTCTGTATTATTGTTTCTCTGGAATTTTATTTGTTTTAGGTCAAGTGTACATCTGTATACAGCAAGGAGAGTTTTTTTAAAGACTGTTCGGCGTACATTATCTAGAAGTGAATCCAAACACTAGGCTGATGTTGAAGCTGTAACTTTACAACCATTTACTGCCTTCAAATGAGTTAATTCTTTCTCCCAGCTCAGTGATATTTTTAACAGAGAAAAATAATAATTGAGAATAAGCCTGATTCAACTAAACAAGTTAAACTATGCCTGAGAGAATATCTGTATGATTGAATAGTTGAAGTCCATTAGCTCAGAGCCATAGGACTGAAATCAGACAGAATATGAATAATATGTTCTACAGTTTTACAACTTAATGATGAGTTAATAGCAGGTCCCAGGCATAATATCTTGTCATTATTAGCTTGATATAATATCTGAATTCATCCAGCAACCAGGTTTGGAATGTCTCTTTGATCTATGATGGATGACCAGCTCTAACAGAGAATAATGTACTTAATTTTAATGAGCTTTAATTTTATTCTTAATAATTGGGTTGATGAGGGAATTTCAATGTATGTAGCCTGCATTAACAAATTGCATTTTCTGAGCCTCCCCCATCCCCACATAAAACAACCTCTTGTTTTATATTGGTCCATGTGTTTTTGCAGAACCTATTCAACCATCTTGGTCTTTTATGATAGCTGTACCAAAAGGGACTAACAATGGGGAATCTACTCTCAATTTGACTTCCTAGATTTTTACAACATTGGCTGGTCTCACCAGGACTCCTGGAAGATATAGAAGCCACAAGTTTCTAGGCTTTGAACTAGACTAGGCCAAGAAGGGAGACCACAAATGAAAGAAATAGGTAACCTTGTTTCATTCATCTATCTTAGATTTCAATCACAGATGACATGTCTAAAGGCAGAAGACTGTAGGTATTGCAGTTTTAAGGTATGTTTCAGACTGCCTTCACCCCTGAGCTATAGGATAATGTATTTTGGAAAATATTTTGATATAACTGTATATTTATGAAAATGGAGTTTACCAATCCATTTCAGGCAATAACTAGAAACTTTTTTTTGGGCAGCAGGGATATTATTTTAATGTGCTAGCCAGCAACTCTTTGAATTCCCAGCCAGCATACTGGCTAGACTTGAGTAATGGGGATATTATAGTTGAATACATAATCAACCAGGTGTTGTTGCTGTTGTTGTTCTTTTCCTTCTCTTTCTCCTCCTCCTCCTCCTCCTCCAGCACCACCCACCTCCAGCATCAAGTTGTTCTTAACTCATAAAAACTGCATAGACTTTTCTCCATGATGATTCATCCCTAACCTGTTCTTTCAGGTCTCTCAACAGTGTGCTTATCATCTCTATAACTAGTTGCATCCACCTCGTGCTCTTCTCTTTTTTTAGCAATCTTTCCACGCATTAGAGCTTTTCCAGAGAGCTGGGTCTTTACATAATGTATCCAAAAGAAAATGGGCAATTATAGGCCAAAGACTATGGAAAGGACCAGGCTGAGGCAGGCTGTGCTAAAGCTAATTTCAACATTAAAAATGCACAAAATGTTGTTCACATTTGTTCCAGATTTAGAATTAAGTCCATTTTCACATTAAGATTTATAATGTCTTTTAGCATCATCGGGTTATATCATGTGAATATATCTGTAATCAGTAGGGTCTTTATAGCTACAGCAATGGCTTTATGGCTTAATAAACTATTATATATCATCAGGATAAATTGGCAAGAGTCAGATTGTATCAGCACTGCCTATATGCTGAATAGTAGTGGCTTTCCAAGGCTTCAGCAGCTTTTTCTGAACTGTATTTGGACACAATGGAACTTATAACTATGTTGCAGAAACATCCTCTTGCAAGCCATACCTATGACTAATATATGCAAATACAGGAAAGAAGTAACCATGAATGGCATAGGACGGCTGCCTCACATGCAATGATACTTTTCTTAGGAAAGACATGTGTTTCAAGTAATATGTGAAAGATCACCTTGTAGTGCAAGCACAAGAAAAGTATTTCTTGCTTCATTTTTAGAAATTCAGCTTTAATATGCGGTATTTGGGAATGGTGCTTCGTACAACAATTTCATGCATTAAGATTCTGATCCTGACAATCAGCTTAGTGCAAATTTGAAGACATGGATTCCTGTCATGAGCTATGCAGGAGCCGATATGAGTCATTGTGCTGAAATTCTTTGCAGTGGATTCCCTCTTCTGAAATTATAGCTTACTTTCTTGGCTTAACTTTATACCAGAATTCCTGAGGCAAGGAAAATTGTAGAGAGCTGCATTAATGTTGGTTTTGTGCATAGGACAAAACAGAAGCTTGTCCAATTTCCCTCCTATGAGTTATATACAAATTTTACAAAATTTATGCCCAAAGTAGGCCTGAATGACACATCTGATTTTGAGGTGCCTACATCTGTAGGCAATTATCTTACAGTGTCTTTTTCTGAAGAATGAATATTTATGAAAAACAGTAATCAGGCGAAGAATCTAAAGAGAAATCTCTCTCCCTCCCCCTCCCCCCTCCCTGTTCTAGTTTATCTTAGAAACAAATAAGGGGTGATACTGAATAGGCGTCTCTCCTCAGAAAAGGAAGGGCAATAATTTCCAGTGATCTCTGCAGACCTTATATGATTTCCTGTGACTGATACTTTCCAGCAATAGAAAAACATGAGTTGTGTCCACCCACAGTTTTAACATGATCTTAGTATTTGTCAAAGGATAAGAGAAAAATTTGTCACACAATAAGAACAACAGGAGAGTATGTGAAGAAAGATTTTCCTCCAGTACTGGTTTTTGGTGAGGAGGATCACAAGAAATATTACAGTTATATACAATGAATAATTAGTCAGGCTCAGTGTATATACGTATGGCTGCTGGTCAGAAAAATAGTTGTTTGATAGTGCTTGTGCTGGACAGCTACCTTCTGTATCTGTTCATTTGCCTGATTGTATCCCTCATATTTCCCACTTCTGGCCCTTAAGAATTACATTTGCTATCTTTAGTCAGTCTGCACTGCCCCTCGGTAAAAAAAAATACAAAAGGTTTGGGGAGCAAAAATTAAAGTTTAAAAAAAAAAAACAGTTTTAGCCCAAAACTGAGTTGAAAATAAGACAGAAATGGATCCATAAGACTATCTGGAAATAATCTTTTCCTTCTGGTTTAAGCATCCCAGATGAGAGACTACATTTAACTACAATTGATATTAGATGAAATGTTAAACATAGAATCCAGATACAACTTTTGGAATAATTTCACAAACCTACTTCCTTCAAAGCAACTGGAACTGTATTCTCTCTCTGCAAGAATTAACTACTTTCTGTATATTTATATGATGATACCAGGCTAAAACGCAACCATAAAGGCAAAGATTATACAGCTATCGATTCATAAATAGTTCTATGAAAGTATTCTGCATAGGAACCACATTAAATATGTCCCCCAGAGTTTTATCTCTTCTTCCTCCAATTTGGCACCTTCCAGACATGTTGATATGGTCAATACTCAATCTCAACACACAGTTGGAGAGTTCCATGTTATGGTGTGCGATGGCCTAGTATAGGGGTGTCAAACTCACAGCCTGCGGGCTGGATGCATCAAGTGCTGGCTACGCCCCCGTTTTAGCGAGGGGGGGAAAAAGTTGTGATACGTCAAGTGATGACAACGTGCCGCGGGTTTGACACTCCTGGCCTAGTAAAACTGCTATGGAAAGCAATCAGATCAATGTGAGAAACACAAAATCAGAAAATACTGCTGAACCTTCCCGTTCCTACTCCCTAACAACACATGGTATGCAGAGCCATGTGATTTGATGCTGGAAATAATATACAACCATCATGATGGTTGTAGCCATTGGCAGTGTTGGAATGTGCCTTTACTATGTACAAACATCCACATCCCAGAACCTCTTACACCTAAGTCATATGCAGGTATCCACCACTGAAACACTAGGATGTTTTACCAGAATTTAAGTGTCCCAAATTCATAAGTGAAGAAAACTTTTTTTTTAAACTAAAGTTTTACACTGTTATTTCCCACAAATCATTTTGCATGATTTTCTATTGCTACAGCATCTCAATATGTGAATGAGATTATGTAGGTTCTTCACAAACAGGAGATGCCTTCAAAATTGAAAGGGCACCTTGAGTGATATAAACAGTATTAACTATGATTCAGTGTTGTAGTCTTCTGATCAGAAAACCAAGTCTGAAAACAGATATTGTTGACATGCTATACAATCCTTAAGCAGTTTTGTGCCAAGTGCTTTGCTTTGTATTCATCCAAGCAACTTTCTGAATTTTAGCTTTCAGTTCAGAACATAAATGTAAATGTGAGAGTTTTATAACAGAAGAACAAAAAAAGGGACAGTATAGATAATTAACTGTTGATGACATATTGCCCTACTTGTTCTCCATATAAGGAAAGTTAAACTCAAAGTCAAATGAAAACGTCAAGCATATTATTCCAAAATAATATAAGCATTCTTACCCCAGAGAGCCATGAAGACTGAGAAGAAGACAGTGGCTGGATTATCAAAAAGATGACTAGCCCGAGCAGTGGCACAAGCAGAGCTCAATTTCCAATAGCTGCATGTACTGTCACATAAGGGGCACATGGTGATATTGTTTCTCTGGTCACACATCTCCATGCTGAGGGAATGCAAACAGTAAATGAAAGATGAGCATATCCTTCCCTTTGCTTTCTACTGAAACACTGAGTTGTGAAATACAGTACATGCACTGAATATAACTTGAATCTAAGCATATTTATCCAATCTTAATTATGTTTCCCATTTCAGATGCATTGTATTACTGCATCAGCTGTATGGTGTGCACATTATAAATGTAAGTTAAATTTTAAAGGAAAGCAGCCAATTGGCATCATGGATTCCGGACAACTGGTATTTGAGAAAAGCAGATTAAACAATTAGGCTGATTATTTTGAGACATTCTTTTGCACTTAACACCTGGGCTTTCTGATACTTTTATATTCCTATAATCACTTGGGCTTTGTTTTTTATATTCTATTACTTCACAAGACTGCAGTAGTGTAGTGCACTAAGACTATCTACTCAGACCTTTTGAAATATAATCCAGTCTTCTAATCACAGAAATATAGTGGTCTAATACTGTATCAAAGGATCACTATCCATTTTTAAACTATGACTATGAGTGATTTGAAGCAGGCTGCAGAATCATGCATTCCAGGATTCTCCTTGATCTTTCTCTTCTCTTTCATTTCCAGCATAAATTATTACTATATTTATATTATTCATGTTTAGCGCTATCTGGTGTTAGTTTTCATCCAGACTTCCTCCCTATTTAAGCATCATGTCTGAACAAGGTAAACTGTCTGAAATAAGAAGGGTTGAGCCATGCACATGGTCTATGTCATCAACAAAGTAAACTTCATGGTTTGTAACAAGTTTTAGCCAATATGAACAAAATGTAAAAAGCTGTCATTTATTCAGACAAATCTGAATGGTAGGACCACTGCCTTTGTTTATCCAATCCGTCAATTGATGTTTTCACCATGAGACCATTTCCAGTTACAACAATTTATTTATTTAATGAATTTATATACTGTATCATTTTTCTTATCAGATGGTACTTATCTGATCATTATCTTAACATTTAAAAAAACCTAACAGGGTCAAATCTGGTTAATACCAGATGGAACATGCCCATTAATCATCAGAAATAAAACTTGTCTCAAAAGGAGCCTTTAATTAAACATATTTCAGACTTGTGTAATTCTATTTTAATGAATTTAACTTCTTCTGACATTGAATACAGGCTTCAGATTGAAATTTTAGTTGATGACACAGTCTGTACAGGACTGAAAACATGAATGTATTTTCTCCAAATCTATCTGACTATTACATTGATATATTACGGTATTATTTTAGGACATTTTTATGGCTGTGTATTTTATGTATTTTATACTTTATGGCTGTGTTAACATTTTTGGCTACAGTGGTTTAGGCAGTGATGCAAACAAAGTAGGAGTTGTTTTTGGGTGAGATGGAGGTGACCTTGAAGAGTTTTTAATTTTTTAAAT
>JANHFT010001497.1:61141-77708 GCA_032467955.1 Pseudoxenodon macrops
CCTCAGTTTTAGATGTCCATTTTGCACCATAGCTGCTATGGTGGCTTCTGCTTCCTTATGTATTCAGAGTAGCAGCAATTGATGACTTCATATGACAAATCTTTTCTGCAAGAAATAATCCTACAAATAGTTTTTGAAAAGAGAAATGGCTGATATGTGGGTTTTTATTGCTGATCATTCTGGGCTCCATGGATGCCAACTAAGCATACTGAATTCACAACACTAAAATATACATGAAAAGGGCAGACTAGGGATATGTCAGTCCCGACAACAGAAGAACGGATAGAAAAACTGGTGGAGCTAGCAGAAATGGCAAAATTGACTATTTTAATTAGAGAAAATAATATGTTCAGTTTTGTTTCTACTTAGAAACTACTTCTGTACTCTATACTCAAAACTGGAAAAAAATTAACCTTTGGACTTTTGCTGATTAATATACTTTGTTATCATAGAAATGGCTAGTACTTGTTAAATTGGTAAAATAAAAAGTTGAAGCTTAATTGTATTTTGTGCTTTCCAAAGAATTGGAAAGCAATGCTTCCCTCCCCCATTCCACTATACTTCTCTTTTCCCTTTCTTTCTCTTCCCCATTGTCCTGTTATCTTTATTTTCATTTGTATTTTACATCATGAGAATTTAAATACAATTGGGGGGGGAGTGGCAGACTGTGCTCTGTTTCTATACACTAAAATCTCATAAATGAAAGAGGCTGTAAGTATAGATCCACTATACCAGGAGTCTCCAACCTTGGTAATTTTAAGACTGGCTGAGGAATTCTGGGAGTTGCAGTCTATGAGTCTTAAAGTTGCCAAGGTTGGAGACCCCTGCACTATACAGTAGACTGTACAGTGAAGTCCATGTTTTCATACAGTTAAGAACAGGCACTTGTCATCCTCAAGTCATTTTGTGGCTCTGAGTATACTGAGAAGTGGGAATTTATTGGAGCATAAATGTTATAAACCATTTAGTTTTTGATTGTGCTTATTTGCATTAACCAGCCTTATATCTCAGAAACTTTATTATAACCCTGTGACCAAGAAAACTGAATCCTGGGGAAATGCTGACACCTAACTTCTCATTATTTATAAGGAAAACTCATGGATGTAACAATAAGATCCTACATTCAGAAATGAATGTTATAAGTTGTGATATCGATATAAGAGTATGGTTGCAGAACCTAAAGCATTAGCTTTAGTCAAAATCATTTAGGATATTTTTCAGTATACTGAACACAAGTGAAAAAGATGGCTTTGTACAAAGTGCAGATAATTATGTATGCATATTTTACCTTGGTATATTCTCATCAACAGTTGCACAACCATAAAGGAACACGATAATTCCCACAATAGAAGCTGGAATGAGCATTTGTGTATAAACTCCCAGCCAGGCAAAATATAGTCCAATCTTTTCACCAAAGTACTTCCTGAAATAAATTATAGGAAGAAAACACTGTATAATGTATCATGGCAAATGCAGCAGGGCTAAATTTATGAATTAGACAGCAGGGCTGACTGAATGAGAAAATAAATCCTGTTGATTAGCCAAAATGCATTTCCTCTTGGAGAATTCATGTCCACATGCCATTTGGAATGGATCCAGGACAAAAACACCAAGTAAACACTCCACTCTTGCTTATTAAGTAGCTTTACCTTTCTGTTTTTATAGTTATATTTGGCACTGTTTCACAGAGGGAACAAGGAGCATACTCACTTTGTGAAACTTGGGACAGGAAGAAATTGGATATTGGTTTATGGTGCCATAAACAACCTTTCTGGTCTTGTGCCATGAATGGCTTTATAAGTGGTAGCCATCACCTTGAATTGTACCTTGAATCCTATTGGGAGTTAGCGCCACTTGTAAAGCTGTGGTGTTACATGGGTATAGTTTAGTGTACCCATTATTACATGAGCTGCTACATTCCAAATCAATTGTGACTTCCACATGGTCTTTATTAGTAGAGCAAAAGGTCTGCAGAAATTCCAGACTGACTCTCTTGGTGGAATTGGGAAACAGCTCTCTGCAGTTTTAGACACTTGCTGTTGTTCAGTGTATACTAGGCATCCTGAACTTGGTACTCTCCAGTTGTGTTGGGAAAACTAGTCTGGAATTTTGTGAAAAGGAAGACTCAATACATTGAGAGACCATTAAATTCTGGAGAGCATGTATAGACCACAATGTTCTAAATCAGTATTTCTCCGATTTGATAACTTTAGGACAACTTTCAGAATCTCCCCATTAGCATGAAATTCGCACATCTTAAAGTTGCCAAGTTTAAGAAATGCTGTTCTAGATGGGTCAATGCAGAGGTGGGTTCCTACCAGTTCGGACCGGTTCTATGGAACTGTTAGTAACTTGGTGGCCTGGTTCACTAGAATCAGCAGCTACCCAGGCCTGCCATACTCCCGAACTGGTTCTCTTGGCAGCGCCATAGGTGCCACCATCTTGAATGGGCAAAACCGTTTTTTTAGTACTGTGCATGTGCATGAAGCGCACCCGCGCACGGGGCACATCCCTGAGTGAACCAGCAGTAGCATAATCCGGAACCCACCCCTGGGTCAATGGTCTGATTCAATATAAAATGGCAGAGGTTCCCAAGCTTCTTCAGTCCATAGTATGCTTTAATACTATAAGTATTAAACTAAAGTAATAGTTTCATCCCTACACCAAAAGAAATATTTAACAGTTCTGTTTATTAAGTACTTACTGTAGGTCCAAATTTAAAGTATCGCATGCAAGTACCCTGGTACATTTGCTATGGCAGTTGTTTTTTAATGAAACTCAATAAAAAAAAATCTCAAAAGTAAACAAACAATATAATTTAATAGCAAGGGATGTAAGGGAAAGCATCCTTCACAAAAAATAGGTGAAAAAAGATTTAAACACATATTGATCTGGAAACATGAGAACTACTCATATGGGAAATGGTTTATAATATCCCTTTAAAATTATTCTTACCTGATTTTGTTTCCAATTAAGATTTATGCATTTTAGTATATTTGTTGAAGAAGCAAAAAACAAAAAAACAAACAAACAAACAAACCCCCAAAACCCACCCCAAACTGCACCATTCAAATGGTTTAAGATCATTGCTTGTAAATCTGGGGAAAAACAGAGGACTATAGTATGACCTGTGCAATATGAATTTTTATCCTAAACTTAAGTATGCTTTATTTCTTTGGACCTGTTTTTCAAAGGCCACTTTTCATAAGCCGAAGACTAGCTATATAAAAGATACAGCTTTCTAAATACTGTAGCAGATTATAACTGTTACTCAAAAGCTATAGTCTCCTACTATTAAGGCACATATACAAACACATAAGCACTTACAGTAAGGGACAAATAACAAGTTATCACTGTTTCTTACCTAACTAAGTCAATTGGTTGATATTTATAAAATACTCCATAACTTGCCCATTCTTCACACAGGAGCTAGAAAAGAAATTTAAACAGAAAATGAAAACTGGAAACAAGTAATTTCTTATTTCAATTCTACTGCTTAGTTCTCAATGTCTTTAGTGTCATTATATTTTAGCTTTTTTATGTTCCACCAATATATTCAGCTTGCATTAAAAATTTATTATGTCTGTGATTTGGCTCACGGTCATATTCTTGTATTCATTTACAGAAAAACTAATAACAGAGTATTGAGATGCAACTGAGATACTGGGACTGGATATATGCAGTTACTAAGCTAATGTGAGATCCAGTTTGTTGTAGTGGTTAAGAACACCAAGCTAGAAACTAGGAAATCACAAATTCTATCTTTCAGATGAAGCCAGCTGGATGACCTTGGGCCAGTTACTTTCTCTCAGCTCTAGGAAACAGGCAAGGGCAAACAACTTCTGAAAAACTTTGCCAAAATCTTGCCAAGAAATTAAATTAGATTAAGGTGTTACTTTGCTATTCACTTTCTTTGCCTTTTTTCAGTGCATAGTAATAAAAAGTCATAAAAAAGAAGACAATTAGGCCATATACGGTATTTAGACATGTTAACTATTCATGATTAAATACATCCAGTAAAACAATACATCCAGTAAAACAATTTGAGATGTTATTTTTCAGAGGCTACAGAAAGTCTTAGTTTTACATTAGGAAAGTGAGGAGGACAGTAGCAGGACAGTTCTGAACTTAGATGAAAGATTCTTTCATGGGTAACTACCTCCAATCCTTCTTCAGAGCTTATGGTCGGAATTTTAATATTCCACTAAATAACTTTTGAATTCTGAGCTGGGACCAGTATATTTAACTCTAAATCCAATAACCTATACAATTTTAAAAATCCTTTTATTTTTAGAAATGGGTTCATTTAAACATTTGTACTGATAACAACATGCATGTTGAACTATTCATCCACCAGCAACTCTATTTTCATTCACAGCATACTTTCATGACAGCTGAACTGAATTTTGTATACTATGGAAAATAGTGTAACATGCTATTGAACTGAAATATGAAAAATCCCTGAATGATTAATATATTAAGGGAAAACAAGAATGGAAAAGGAAATGTGATAAATTTTCTGGGTGATGGAGGTGGTGAAAGTGACTAGGGATTAGGAGCCTAAAAGGCAATTGTGATTATATGAAATCTTGTATCTAATGCAGCTGTACATGTTTTGATGCCCCTTGGAACATGTGCAAATGAAGCTGCTGCATTAAATAGTCCAGATCTGTAGCTGCTAACCATGAGATCAGGAATACACATGGTTGCATAATTAAGCCAATACCCCTATAGACTGGACTGAGGTGGAATAGAAAATGATCCACTCCCCAATGAAGTTGTATAATAGTAAGGATGGCCAAGGTTTTTTTAAATAAATAAATAAATCCAAAACTGATTGTCCTTAAGCACAGAAACAGATAAATTCGTATTGAGACATGATTTCCCCAAAGTTCTCTAGTAGATCCAGATTTCTACCTTCTTATCTGAGTGCTTTACAATCTGAGCTTATTTTATTGTCATGAGATGGCAGGTGTTCCCAATGTTGTTTTTCTATTGTGCATCTCTCCACCATCCTGCAATTTCCCTGGGTACCTGCCTTTCCTTGGAATTGAACGGCAGGTAGCAGATTGCTGTAGAGATAATTATATAGTGCAAAACAGGACAGCCATTTGCACCACTTATTCACACAGAACTATATCAAGTGATAAAATTTTATACTTTACTTATCAGGATTTGCCTTGGAAAAGGAAATCAAAATCCATTTCTTTTCCATTAGTATTGATAAAAATGGCAGCAAAAAAGGAGAAAGTTTAGCGCAGCAGTAAAAAAAGCTAGTAAAAATGTAATAAGCAATTTGCTAGTTTTTGTAACAGAAATAATCAATTGTATAAGGGCCCACTATTTCATATAAGTATGACACTGTTGTGTTAATTACCATGACAGGAGAAGTGGCCTTAAGTTACTTGAATTTTGTTTAATACACCAGTCTCCAACCTTGCTAATATTAAAATGGTTTCTTTTTGCTTTTGCCATCCACTTATTGTGTGATTGATAGTATGTATGTGCAGAATATGTCAAGTTTGAGGACTGAAGCTTCCAGGAAGTGGGCAACTGGAAATAGATATCTAGGTTTTCATAAAAGCTTTGGCTACTCAACTTGAAAATTCCTGACTGTCAAAATATTAGGGGAGTTATTTTTCACCTCTTAGTAAATATAACCAGATACACAAGCTCTAAGAGAAACAATTATGTGCCTGCAGCACTTCAACCTTTTAAAACTAAATTGCTAGTCTTGCTGTATAGCACATGGAGTTCTGCTAATGAACAGTTCTGCCAGAAGCAGTTCAGTCCAAATTCCTGAGCAGAGGTCTCTGCTCTGAGTTCCTCTTATAGTTGCAAATGCACTTCTTTAGATCTTGGACTTGAGCCCCTCCACTCAAAAGTTCTGTCTTAAACAGACATATCCAACTTGTACTAATAGACCAATTATTTCTAATCCAACTTATACTAATGGACCAATACAATTCCCCATGGAAGAAGTAAGTAACATCCAGCGTAGTCTGTTATGTGCTTATCCTGACAATCCTTATATATGAGTTTAGCCAAAGCCTGGAGTAAGATCAACCAGAGAATGTTCAATCTCAATGTCATGCCCATTGCTATCTAACACTATAAATTAATCTGTGTGTTTATATATTTATTTCATGAAGCTTACTTTAAATCACATTTTTGTGTGTGTCATATTGATCCATTTGATTTAAATATATATATATGAGATATATTTGATATATATTCAACATATTGATCTAATGATAGCTGTCTCCCAGTAGCTGAGGAGCAGTCAAGAGAGTTGATTGCCCCAAAGGACAGGACAACAAGCAACAGGTGGAAGCTCATTAAAGAGAGATCCAACCTGGGACTAAGGAGAAATTTTCTGGCAGTGAGAGTAATTAACCTATGGAAAAGCTTGCCTTCTGGTGTTGCAAATGGCCATCACTAGTTTTTAAGAAAAGATTAGACATTCATTTGTGCGAGATGGTATAAGAAATCCTGTTTTGGGCAAGGGTTGGACTAGAAGACTTCCAAGGTCCCTTCTGAACCTATGATATGATTCTAAATGATATACAAAGGGATAGATTTACAGTAAACCTTGCACCTTTACTACTATGAGTTCAGTTACTCTCTTTCACCACATACTTTTAGATATGTTTGTATCATTATAGAGGTGGGTATTCACAGTCATACTTAAGTGCTCTGCCTTCAATGGTATTCACTGGGAAATTCAATAATACTTTTATTCAAAATGCTTATGACTAAAATTGAGACAGTGGCATGCACACTTTTGAAAGGTCATTCCTTGGGGGATGGAGCTAATCTATCCTCACGTCTCAAATTATCAAAGTATCAAACTAGTCCCGGTGGGCAACTATGCGATTCCTATTAAATATCCAATATTGTGAAGACTCTAAGAAAGTGACCAAATTCTTGCCACAGCAATGGCAGTCAGAACTTGTTAGAGCCGAACATAACAGAGGCCTATTTAGTTTTTGCTGTGAATAAGTTTATACATAGGAAATACTGCATATTGATGTTCCTTTTTGTCTTTTTGGTCTGCAATTGTAAATTCTTCAATAAATAATGTCTGCCTCCATCTGCAGAGGATGTCCTGCCACAGTTAATACAAGAGTTTAAAAGAGCACTTCTAAATACCTCTGACTTTCTGTAAAATATTGGCAAATGTCTATATCACAACACATGATTCTTAAAGTTGACACTTGAACATGCTTCTGTTCCCCTATATCAACTTACTTTTCTGTCATTAGGCTCAACATATTCACCTTCATAATCACCCTTTAAGAAAAGAAAAATGATGTTATTCCACAAGGAATATCCAAAGCTGGAATATATTTTATTTGCATCTAGCAGTCCTTTCCACAAAAAGCTAATAATAATCCAAAGGTTCAGAATCAGTGAAAAATATATTCCCTTCAGAATATTTCGTTCTAAATCTTCTGATTGAGTAGATATAACCCTAACAACATAATATTTGTGTTATTAAAACATAAATCATTTTTTAAAGTTTAAGTTAACATTCATTTTTCAAGCATGACATTGACTAAATTGTCACTTTTAAACAAAAGGGGCGTTGGTCTTACCTGATACGCTCCTTCTCAGGAAGGTGGATATAGCCTCTAGGAATGGGTTAACTCTGACTACTAGCTGATAGGACCGAGTCTGTCAAAGCCATTAAGAACCACCTCTCTTGCCCCCTCCTTGGCAGCTTTTGACGAGAAAATGAAGTGACAGACCGCCACATGCCTTACTCACCGCTGTGAACTTACATTCTCCAAAACCAAAACGTACCCAATAAGAAAACCACCAGAACCTAACCAGGGTGGGGCCTGGAGGCTATATCCACCTTCCTGAGAAGGGAGTGTATCAGGTAAGACCAATGCCCCTTCTCCATAGTGATGGATATAGCCTCCAGGAATGGGACATACCAAAGCTGGCTTGTCCTAATGGGTGGGCAGAGTCTGGTGTCCAATGCTCTACATCCTAGCAACTTGTTGCAGCACCCTCCTACCAAATGACACCTCAAACACGTCTACTTTGTAGTGTCTGACGAAAGGAGTAGGAGAGGACCACATAGCTGGATGGCAGACCTCTTCTAGAGAGGCCTGAGTAGTCCACGCTGCAGTAGTTGGTGCACTGCGAGTTGAATGGGCCGTAATCCTACCAGGGGCCCGGGTGGCCTGAAGTTCATACACCTTAGCGATAGTGGAATGGATGCATTGGCCCATGGTAGAGGAGAATACCTTGCAACCCATTGAATTCGGCAAGAAGGAGATGAATAAGTCCTGTCTATATAGACCCGAAATGCTCTTTGAACATTATAGAGTGTGCCACTTCTTTTCCAACGCGTGGACCGGTCGTGGACAGAAGTTGGGGAGTACAATTTCCTGTGCTCTGTGGAACCAGGTATTTATTTTTGGGATGAATGCGGGGTCCAGACATAGAACGACACTGTCACTGTGAAAGACACAGAGGTTGGAACGTACAGATAGTGCTGCAAGTTCGGATATTCTCCTGGCTGAAGTGATGGCCACGAGGAATGCCACTTTACAGGAAAGAAGCCAAAGACTGGTCTGGCATAGTGGTTCATAGGGTGCACCCATGAGAGACTGGAGGACCTTGGGCAAGTCCCAGGTTGGGTACCTATGGACCACAGATGGGCGTAGGTTTGTAGCCCCTCGAAGAAATTGGCGAATCAGGGGGTGAAGAGCCAGGGACCCTGATTTACCCATGGACAGAATGGAAGACAGGGCCGCCACTTGCCTCCTGAGAGTGTTAGGGGAGAGACCCTTCCTCAGACCATCCTGGAGAAAAGCCAAGATCTGGTCAATCCTGGCTGTCGTGGGAACAATGTTCGCCATTTCACACCATCCGCAGGATGTCCTCCACGTGGTGTCGTAGATACGGGTTGTGGAGGGCTGCCTGGAGGCCAGCATGATGTCAATGACCTTGGAGGACAGATTGTCTCTCTTCAGAATGCACCGCTCAAGCATCAGGCAGTTAGTCTGAGCCACTGTGGATCCGGGTGGATCAACTGCCCCGGGAGAGGGATGCTCCGTTCTGAGGAAGCCTCCAGGGTGGGGCCGAGAGATCCATCAGGTCTGCGAACCAGGGTCTCCGAGGCCAGTATGGAGCAATAAGGAGGACCTCTGCTCTCTCTGTGATGACCTTGCGAATGACCCAGGGAATGAGAGGGAGAGGCGGGAAGGCATATAACAGTCCCTCTGGCCACGGGACCCAGAGCGCATTTGTCCCCTCTGCTCCTGGAGTCGCAAACCTGGTGAAACATTTGGGCAGGTGTGAGTTGCTCGGAGTGGCAAAGAGGTCGACTTGAGGGAGACCGAAAATGGTTGTGATCCACTGGAACAATGTGGGATGTAGATGCCATTCAGACTGGTGCATGGGGGCTCTGCTGAGCCAGTCCACTTGTATGTTGGCAATTCCCGAGATGTTTTCCGCGCGGAGGGAGAGCAGGTGTCTCTCCCCTCACAGGCACAGTTGTCTGGCCTCTTCCATCAGGCTCTGGGAGCATGTCCCCCCCTGGCGGTTAATATGTGCCTTGGTTGTGACGTTGTCCATCATGACCAGCAGGTGTTGACCTGAGACTTGCTGCTGAAAGTGTAGCAGGGCTAGATGGATTACCCTGAGTTCCAGTCAGTTGATGCTGCTAGTGCTGTCTTGGTCGCTCCAGCGTCCTTGGGCCATGTGGGCCCCAGCCGGACAGGCTGGCATCCGTAGTGAAGACAATCCGCTTCGGTTCCTGGAAGATGCTGCCATTGGAGATGGTCCGGGACCTCCACCAGGTGAGGGATTCGAGAACCTCTGATGGCACGCATACCTTTGCCGGCAAGCAGCTTTTGCCCGACCTCTGAAATGGCAAGAGAAACCATTGCAGGTCTCTTGAATGCAGGTGAGCCCAGGACACTATAGAGAAGGTGGAGACCATCTTCCCCAAAAGTTGAGACAGTTGTCTCAAGGGTACTGACCTGTCTATTTGGATTTGACATACTAGCTCCCTCAAGCTGGATTGGCGGTCTGGGGATAGAGAGACTACACCCTGAACTGAATCAATAATTGCGCCCAGGTGGAGTAATTGGGTAGAGGGAGAAAGGTGACTCTTCTCCAAATTTATGGAGAACTCATGGTGTCTCAGGACCTGAATGGTAACTGCTAGATCTGCCCAAGCTTGTTTGGCAGATGCAGCCTGAATCAGGATATCATCCAGGTAGCACTGGACATGCACGGGTATGGTCCTCAAGTGGGCCGCTAAGGCAGTCAATAGTTTAGTAAACACTCAAGGAGCAGAGGAGAGCCCGAAGGGCATTGCCCTGTATTGATAATGGAGACCCGCAAATTGGAATCTCAGATACTTCCTGTCGTGGTCTAAAATGGGCACATGCAAGTATGCCTTGGTCAAGTCAATAGAGGTGAAGAAGTCATCCTCTCTAACGCGTTCTAGGATAGTGAGGAGTGAATGCATTTTGAACCGCCTGTATCAAATGTAGCGGTTAAGTCTCTTAAGATCAAGAATCTTAAGAGATTTAACTGAGGCTTTTGGGATCACAAACAAAATAGAATAAAATCCCTGTCCCAAGGACAGCTTCGATGGCATGAATGTCCAGCAGATGCTGGATCGCTGTCTCCATGAGGTGTTTCTTAGCTTAGTTTCTTACCTTGAGACGGGGCATCAGAGAAAAAACCTTGGGTGGTGGTGGAGGAGAGGAACTCAAGAGAGAGACCAAATCTAATTGTTTCTCTAACCCAAGCGTTCATAGTGGACTCATCCCATTGATCTTAAAAGTAGGCCAGCCGGCCCCCGATGGGGAACTCAGGAATGGATTCTTCTAGGGCATCTAAAAGAGCAACTTCTTCCCCCTCAAACGGGCCATTTAGACCTAAACGGACGCCCTCTCTCTGAGCGATCCTGTCGCTGTCTCTGCCTCTGGCCAAAATACCCCTGGGAACTGAAGGACCCTGCACCTGCATCCGGTGAGTGGAAAGACGACTGGCTTTCCAGTAGGGAGAAGGGCGATAGTCCACACGGCTTTCCAGTAGGGAGAAGGGCGATAGTCCACACGTCTAGACATGGAGGGCAAGATCTTCCGCTTGTCTTTTGATTCAACCAGGAGAGGTTCTATACCCTCCCCGAATAAGTTGCCCCAGAAAAGGGGGTCGATGCCAGGCGCCATTTAGGGAGCGCATCCGCCTGCCATGACTTGAGCCAAAACATCCGTCATGCTGCAACAGTGAAGCTGATGGATTTTGCGGCGAATCGAGCTGCGTTAAGCGTTGTATCGGCCGACAGTTGTGTCGCTGCGACAAGGTTGTTGATATCATGGCGAAGCCTGGTGTCAGTCGTTGGAAGTTTCTCTTGTAATTGGTATAACCAAATGAGAGATGACCGGCCAAAGAAGGAAACTGTCGTGGAGGCCCGGATGGCCCAAGCCGCCACTTGATGCACCTTCTTCTCCGGACGTAGGGATTCCGCCGAGTCACTTGGTATCGTAGAGTATATATGTAAAGCCACTGGCATTTAAATGTATATTCATGACTAAAATTTCACCAGAATTGACAGCTACCTGAACTTTTATATTGTATTTTGTATATAAAAAGCTACCAAAGAGTGCCATGCATGGAAAAATATAAGCATCATTCAATATGTAGCCAGAATAAAAAAAATAAATTGAATGGTTAATATATCTTCCTATTCTATCACCATCCAAACCCTTATAAGCATAAAAAGATATCAGATATATTTAAATCAGAAGATAGATAGCAGGATAGATACTTCTTGAAGGCAGAAAATCAAAGTGAGGATTTGTTGAGTTGGTTATTTGCTGAGTAGACTGTATAGTTCTATTTCATGTAAAATGAAAAGAAATTCAGTTTGGGACTAAACCCATTACAAGTTGGCAGATTCTTAAACAAACTGCTAATTTTTAATCTAAATGTACAGCTGGCTAGCTCATGAAATACTGAAGATGTTTAGCATAGTGTCATTCATGCCTAATGCATTAGGGATTCCTGGTATCGTCTTCTAGAAACACAAAATATATTTCAAGACTACTTACATCATGCAAGGGATATGCAGCACTGTAAACACTATTGGCAAGTAGACTGGTGATCCCTGAAAAAACAAGAAGAAATACTTATTTATATTACCACAATGGAATTCTCTCAAGTAATTCCCTCACTTTCCATTTGTGGAGATTTCCCTCTCAAAACTTCAATAATTTTATGAAAGAATGAATCCTGGCCCATTTCATTTGATTCCATATCTTTTAACTGTATGGACTAAAAAGTGGATTGATATCAAGAAAAGGAAATGTATAGAGAATCACAAATCATGATTTTCAAATCAAGAGAGGAAGCCAATGGACTTCAAATTAAATCAGTGTAATAACTTACCTACCTTGAGTCTTTAAATTGGATTTGAAAAGCAAGCCCACAGATTTGGAAGAGTAGCAAAAGGCGAGATTGTAAGAAAGAGAGAGCTTGGATTGAGCATTGGGGATAGGGTTCATCCCCACGCACATCCTCATGCAAATCATACGCACAGACTCACGCAGAGAGTTTTAAAATCAGATTTAAGCTTGATTAGAGAAGCTATTTGGAAAGCCTTTGGAAAGGCCTTGGCATCATACTTACCATATTTATCACATTTTCGTCTTTTATTTAAAAGGGTAGTGTCCTTCTTTCTTCCCTCTCCTTTTCCTGTTTATACATTTGTCTATTAGTTATATAATTGAGCAATTACAATGCTTGTGCGACAGGAGACTCTGGGAAATGTATATTGTTCCTTCAGAGGAATCATCTTTAGTTTGGAAGTAAATAAGATTAGACACACTGGGAAATGCTGAGATTTTGTAGTGAATGGAGAATGTACTTTGATAAAGCTGATCATAGTCCAGCCGTCTATAATATATTTTATAAAAAAATATATTTTATTCTTAAATTGTTTTTTTCCCCATTACAGCTGCCAACATTAATAGTAGCAGCTTTCTAATATGGGAATCCTAAAAAACTTTGAAGGGATTATGCTACCTAAGAATACATGCTTTTGAGGTTCCTGATAGCCTTCTTTGAACACTTGCTTTAATCTAATCAGTAAAACCATTCAAAAAATAAAAAGCACTAGACAGGAATACAAAAGGGTAAACCAGGGATCAGCAACCTGCGGCTCTGGAGCCGCATGTGGCTCTTTCATCCCTCTGTTGCGGCTCCCTGTCACTGGTCAGCTCCACAATTGATAGGGCTTTCAGTTAGGACAGGTAAAGGAAAAAGCACACTGCACTAGGAGGAAACTCTATGGTGGGGGAACCGGACTTCCGGTAGACTTCAGAATTGAATGGGGGGGGGGCTCTGGTTAGGACCTTTGTGGCTCTTTGACTGTTTAAGGTTGCTGACCCCTGGAGTATACCACTGCTTGTTAAATAGTATTTTGAGAAAATGTTTTCAGTTTCCTTAAAAATCAAAATTTGTCTTAACAAACAGGCTACTTCACTATAATTATTTCTTCTGAATGCAGCATTATAACATTTCCACTTGTATTTTGTCCTAGCTTCCCATTGATTATTGTTGCCAAATGTTCTAGAAGTAATTTATGTGCAATGGTTGGTTTTTTCCTGATAATAATATAACAGGCAATTGGAATATTCCACAAAAAGTTTACTAAGAATACCAAAACTTTGCCTTTGCTTTTTAAGAAAGTAAAATGATCAGTGCAACTGATTTTGACATTATTTACAGAATTGCAATATAAAAAGGAGCACTTATGCATGTACAGGTTAGTCTATGTACATTAGCAGCAACCTTAGTGAATTTCCCTTTTTAAATAATCTACCAATATATGTTTATAATATTTAAAACGGCAAAGTCATACAGAACTATCTAGCCGTTAAGATAATCACTTTTATTTTCTCACATTATAGTATATTCTTCGGTTTGTGGCTCTAAGTGGCAAATGTAAAAACTGGTTCTTTAAAATGACAAAGACTAGCTGCTTCACTTTTAAATGGGGTAATTCTCAGTAGCCTAGATAGATCCTGTTGTAAAATAAAAATAAAAATAGAAAAGCTAACCCTGCTTATTTGTTAAACATTGTGAGCATAATAATCTTACTTGCAGTACAAAGAGGCTGTAACTAAATTCTTCCATTGAGTCTTAAAAGCTTGAAACTATACATCTACATTTTGACTATGGATTGTTGTTCGCCAAGTACCAACAACAATCCAAACAAATGGCAGCAAACATTTGTTGGTATAGTATAATCTTCCTCTTCCAATACTGAAGCTGCTAGTCCATTCATTTGAGGGTAAAATACTAATTATTTGAAAACAGAACCCTGGAGATGTCTTAGGTCAGTTTGGAGATAATGAGCTTTAGAGATCGCATTTCACATCTGTACATTTTATCTGTATCTTGATGCATTTAAAATAAATTAGCATTTTTTTCTAACCAATAATTTCTATTATTATTTATGTTAACAGACGGCAAGCATTCACATTTTTTTATATAAATACATTCCAGGACATCCATTGACATGCAATCTACTTTTTTTTAAATTAGGGTTTTTTCCTATATACATATCTGGTGAAGGGAGATCCTTTATTAATGTAACCATGTCTATTAACTTAGCTTATAATCATAATCATAAACTGCTTGGTAAATGCTAGAAAACAGCTCTGTGAAAAGAAGGCATGAATTCCTTGATCTTGATTTTTCATGCTGTGGAAAATATCCTTTTTCAAAGATACCATCCAAGGTTTAAAATTGATTCTCATATTCAACAGGTTCGGTAAATGACTGCACCCGGTTGAGAAATAGTATCCTAGATCAGGGCTGTCAAACTCATGGCCCACGGCCCAGATGTGTCACACGCTGGCCATGCCCATGCCTGGTTTAGCAAAGGGGAAAAAAGTCCCAATAGTTACGTGACGACGCCGTGACACCGCGGGTTTGACACCCCTGCCCTAGATGAACCGAACTACTTCAACACATCCCTGTAGCAATCTGATGTAAATGTGCAAAATGTAATTTGGAATATATGTAGACAGTTCTGTCAGCAAATAGAAGAACAATTTCCTTTTCTTTAATTGCATGATGGAAAAATTGTCTTTAGCTTAAAGTGCTCTCAACAAGTACACACATTTGGTTCTTTGAATCTAAATAGCTGCACAGCCCTTTGCCTTCAACGCGCTAAAATCTTTCTAACGTTAATCGCAATAGATCAACACAACAATAGACAGCCAAGTTGATCTAGTGCAGGGGTGTCAAACTCAAGGCCACATCGGCCCGTGAGGTGCTTAGATCTGGCCTGTGGGGTTGGGCTGGAAATAACAAAGGACTGGCCCGCGGTGCCTCTGCTGGCAAAATGGGGTGCGGGCATGGCATGTGCCCCCCTGCAACTGCTTTTGGCCTCCGGAGTGGCCCAGGAGGCCTTCCAGGCCCAAACAAGGCCTCCGGAGTCGCCAGGGGGCCATCCTTTATTCAGAAGGTTATAAAAGGAAAGAAAAATAAAATATTTTACCTTTCAGGCTTGCAGGAGTTTGCTACTAACCTATGTTAATAATTTATAGTTCTAGTCTTTGTATGGAGTCAGTTTCTTGATCTGGTCTCTCTCTCTCTCTCATAAGGTGATCAAGTAGATCAAGTAAGTATTAAAAAAAACAAAATCACAGAAATGTACGCCTCCCTATTTTTATAAGTTTATAAAATCATGTCTGTGGAGGTACGGTTCTGTGTCACACCCACCATGGCCATGCCCACCTCACATACTCATTGGGCCCTTCAAGGTCACAACCAATCCTGATGTGACTCTCAATGAAATTGAGTTTGACACTCCTTATCTAGTGTTAAGGCACCTGGCTAGAAAGCAGGAGATTGTGAGTTCAAGTCCCACCCTAGTCATGAAAACCAATTGGGTGACTTTGGGCCAATCACTCTCTCTCAGTTGAACCCATCACACAAGGTAATTGTTGTGGGGAAAACAGGAGGAGAAAGGTGTGTTGGATATATTCACTGCCTTGAGTTATTTGTCAAAATAATAAAAGAGGGATACAAATAAATAAAATAAATAAAAATTCAACTCTACAGCTTCCCTTAATGAGGTATCTAATATCATATGCATTTATGCAGAGACATGTCTCTAGGAATTTCATGCAAAGTGTTCACAGCAGCTTACTAGGGGAAAAAAGCTGCTGTACATACAGAAAACCAGAATGCAATGCCTCGAAGTTATGAAAGCTACTCAGTTAATGTAAATACTGTATTTTTCGGAATATAAGACACACCTTCCCCCCCAACAGAGGGTGGAAATGTTGGTGCATCTTATATACCGAATACAGCCATTTTTGGCCTCCTGAAGCCCTGCCCCTGCATCCCATTTTTGCGAAAATGGGCATGCTTTTGACTTCCCCCAGCCCTCAGAAGCAGTCTGCAGGCCTCCCAAACCCCCTGCGCACCTCGTTTTTTGCAAAAGCAGGCCTGTTTTTCACCCGTTATTGAGATAAATGGGGTGTGCATAGGGTTTGGGAAGCCTGCAGACTGCTTC
>JANHFT010001497.1:81740-92204 GCA_032467955.1 Pseudoxenodon macrops
AAGCTGCTGGTGAAGTCATGGAACCATTTCTGGTCTGTGGACGCCGTCGTCCTTTTTTTTGGGGGGGGGGACATTTTTTTTGAATTTTTCCCTGGTTTTTTTTTTCTTCTGTGCATGCGCAGAAGCTGAGTTTCCGGCACTGCGCATGCATCACCATCTTGTTTTCAGCTTTTTTGGGGGGTAATTTTTTGTAATTTTTTGTACTGCGCATGTGCACGCATTTGAAGCACACGTGCGGCCACAAAATGCGGCCATGCAGCGCGGGAAGCAACGAACTGGCGGTGAGGTAAGTTAGAACCTACCCCTGATTATTTCCATATACTAAAAGTTTTTTTGGCTTGGGGGGGGTTCAATGAACAATCTGAACTTCATAAAAGAGACTGGGGGCCACCGCTATAATTTTTTGTGTGTGCTCCTACGTCTTCTTTTATTGCCCTCTCTGTGCTTTACACTGTCTATTGTCACAATAAAAAGTGGTCTGAAACCTATCCCTATGTTGCCACTGAACCCCAGTATTTTCTAAAAGAGAGCAAAGGAGTTTGGCTCAAACAATTCTAAATGCTGTTTTACTACAGCAAGTGTGTCGAACTCATGGCCCGCAGGCCAGATACGTCATGCGTTGGCCATGCCCACCCATTTTAGCGAAGGGAGAAAAAGTCACAATATGTTACTCGACAACGTAACAACATGAGTTTGACACCCCTGCACTACAGCAAGGAATGGGTGACTCTGTTTACAAAGCATATTTATCCTAATTACTGATGGAACTTTTTTCTAGTTTTGCACAATAAACTAAATTGTACATTTAAAAAATGGAGCACAATCTGCTAAAGGACAAGACCAGCCCAGTTCATGCAGTAAGCATGGTGTGCAAACACTGACTCAAGCAAGTTCTCCAGAAAATCTTTCTATAGTGACATATAGTTAACATTACAGTAAAAATGAACATTAAAAACTAGGAAGAATTATTGAACTAAAAGAGGAAGGTGGCTGATTTCCACATTTTTCCAAAGAGAAAATGCATATACAAGCTAATAAAGAATTAACATTTTCATTTTTTTGTATTGCTTATTAACAGATGCAGAATGACGTACATAAATATCTCTCTGCTACAACTTCTTTCTATGGTTGTCTTTTCACATAATGTTGAGATAAAATTCCTTGAAATCAAAGCAGGGCTTTACTACTCATAGCCTTTACAGGCCTAGTATGCATATTATACTTTCCCTTTTAGCCAGGCTCTGGTTAGATGTCACAGTACTTTAGAGTAGAGTAGAGTAGAGTAGAGTAGAGTAGAGTAGAGTAGAGTAGAGTAGCCAAGTGTGATTGGACACGCAAGGAATTTGTCTGATGCATATGCTCTCAGTATACATAAAAAGACAAGTTTTTTTCTAGTTCATCACTATCTTCTTACATATCTTATATTGTACAGTTGGCATACTGCTTCAGCTGATTAGCTCAACTTCTGGTGTTAACAAAACCATGTGTAAAACATTTAGAAACCTGTTTTTTTATTTTTTGGTTCTCAACAAGTAGAACAACATACAAGACAAGCATTCCTAATTTTTTCTTGTATCTTCTTCAGAAAAAAATGTCTACCTGGATTCTGAAAAATTATTTTTGGTAAAGAGTTACTGTTGTTACTGCTGTTTATGAAATCCTTTTCAGCACTCTTGTTTTCCCCTAGAGGAGTGTCATCATTGGCTAATCAGAAGCCTGCTTTCATAGATCATGTTTAACTACAACCTTAAGAGGCAAGTAGGAATACATCACAGTTAGATTCTAGCTAATCATATTTTTAGCTGTCAGTGTGTTCAGCCATTATACAAAGCCATTAATTAACAAACCATTCCATCATTTGTGTCATGGAAAGTTAGTAAATGGCAGCAATCCATACCTGTATCAGCTAGAGGAGAATTTCTATACAATTCCATGACTATCTAAGTTTGTTGATGATTACATTACAAATTCTGTTTTGGACTACTTTGCTATGCATAGAAAATTATCCCATTGAATTATCCCTTTTTCAGGGAGTGAAAACTTAAATTCAGTATTCTGAATAAAGAATGAATTATACAGTGATGTTGATAGCATTTGTTACTTTATATTTCATAACTAATTCTACCTTGAGAAAAGAAATATAGTTCAGGTTGAATTTGTTTAATATGTACAGTGTGCTAAGCTATTTTTTCTGCAACATACTGTGACATCATACTAGGCAAAATGCAAAAGAGCTCTATTACATTGAACTGACAATATTTTTATATACAGCTTTAGAGAAAGCAGGGAAGACCACTCTCCTTTACCTTCCTATTCAGTTGGGAACTATAAGCTCTTAATTGGAATAGTCTTCACTTATATTACAGGAATTTTGTGAAGAAAACTAAGTTTTTCAGTTGTGGGAATTGTTTGTATTAACAGAACTAGGAGGCATTTTCCTACTATCTGGAAGTTCCTTCAGATGTCCTCAGAATCTATTCCCAAAGTCTTCCCAATTCTCTAGAACTGACCTGGGCTGCACCTACAATGAGAAAAGTGGAAAAGAAAGCTTTCCTGCATGAACAGCAAAGCATTCAGGCCAGAGGTGGGTTCTGAATCTTCTTATTGTCTATTCGCTCAGGGTTGTGCCTCGAGCGTGCGTGCGCAACAGTAAAAAACTAACTTCTGTGCATGCGCAAGCGCAAAATCCAAGATGGCGGCACCCCCGGACACACCAACAGAACTGGCTCTGTGACATCATCACGGAGTTACTATCGGTTCTCTGATTCAGGCACACCTAAGTCCTAGATATTTATCCTGCTTTATGACATCAACATGTTTTGCAACATTTCCCAATGATATATTGTATGTTTATATATTAACAAAATGTTTTAAGATTGAGCAATAAAAATCAGTTATTCTACACTTACCTTTTCTTCATTTTTTTTAGGTTTTTAAAAAAATGTTTTGGATTTTTTTTAGTTCTAGTTATTTTTTGTTTATTTTATTTTGTTTTTGATATTATTTATGTTTGCAACAGATTATTATTTTTCTTTTTTAAGATTAAAAAATACATATTTTTAGATTGACTAGTAGGTATGCAGAACTTTTTCTGAATCAAGCGTTGTAATTCAAAAGAATAGTGGCCTGGGATAAGAATTCAATGTTATTTTATTTCATTTAATTAACATTTAATTAACATTAAACAGTTTATACTCTACACTCATATATTTAATGAGTTTCCTCTTCTACCATATTAAAAATTAAGATATGATGGAGAGATGCATGAGTCAGATTATTCACTTCTGATGTAGATTTTTCATATAGTGAATTACGTATACAGAAATCATGAAAACAGCTAAAGAGGAATACCACATTAATCTAATATTTTATAAATACATACTTACTATGGTACTTCTAGTTTTGCTATCAAAAAAGGAGTCTTTATCAGAAAGGTCAAACCTGTGATAATAGTAGAGAAGGAAAATAAAAAAATGAATAAATGTAAAGCAATAACCAAAAGAATCATATTGTTTGTCAAAACTTTATATCAACAAAATCTTCAGAAAGTTGTTACTCTTCTTTTGAAGTCTCAAACATTTCAGCTATTAACATATATCCAACACATAGTATGTAGGATGCTATTTTCAGGGGTGTGTTCTAATTTACCTCGCCGCCGGTTTGCTGCTGCCCGTGCTGCATGGCCATGCCTCATGGGCACATGCATGCACAGTAGGAAAAAATTCCCCCCCAAAAAAGGCCAAAAACAAGATGGCGATGCATGTGCAGTGCCGGAAACTCAGCTTCTGTGCATGCGCAGAAGAAAAAACCCAGAAAAATTCAAAACAATTCCCCTCCCCCCAAAAAAAGATGGCAGCGTCCAAGGACCAGAAGCGGCTCCGTGACATCAGCAGCGGCTTACTACCTACTCGATAGAACCGGTCCAAACCGGTAGGAACTCACCTCTCGCTATGTTCAATTGCAACTATTCTTGCTGTTTTCTAGATAATAACCTGTTGCTTCAATTCTGAAGGGGCTCTCTGCTGGTGACCATATAAATACATTGCTTTTCAAGAAAAAATGTACAGTAGAATCATAAAGGGGTACAGTGTACCTATATTCCTATTAACTAAACATCATATTCTTTATTCAACTGAGAAATATCTTGTAATGATTGCTAACCTGAGTACTGTCACATGGAGACTGAATTAGAATATAAAAAATGTCTTCCTTGATCAGATCTCTGACTCACTAGTCCAGCAGTCAATTCTTAAAATGCCCACATCTGCACAAGGAAGCCCACTAGTATTCCAGTAGAAGTTCATATACTTGTGCTGTTTTTCCTTGTATTACAACTTTTATGAATTTTTAGCAGGTTGTTTTTTTTCATGGTTTGTATTGTATTCTGCTTGTTACAAGACAGACCTAGCCATAGAATGTGATGTCACTTGGATGCTTTCTCTCTTGAACCACTTTTGGGAAAGTGTGGCATTCAGAGAGATGGGCTGCTGATTTCCACACCTTGCCCGCTCTACTCACTGCGGCTTCCCGAGAAGATGTGCTGGAAGCCATGCACATGAATTTGCCGTGTGTTTGAAGCCATGCGCAAGCTCACATTTTCAGTTCTGCACTATGCAAACCGGTTGTTAAATTATGTGCAGCCCACCTCTGGGGGTATACACCAATAGATGTTTAATAAAGAAAAAGCAGCCAAAGAAGATATCTACCATTTTTTCTATTAGTCTTAGCTTTGGGAAACCATCTATTTGTGTATCAAGCTACTTGTATGTCTTTAGAAGTAAGCTAGATTGGATTCAGTTGGTTTATTTCCCAATCAGTCAGGACAGAACTACAGCCTGAAACTGGAATCCTATATCTGTTTATTTGGGGGCATCGCTTGAACTCAGTGGGATTTAATTTGCACACGGGTATAGGATTATTCCATATGTTCTTAAGGAACTTCATCATGACAAAAATCTTCCATGAGCTAGACAAGATCCTATTTATTTTGAAAAAATGATAAATTTAGTGCAAATTGTATTCAAACACAAACGTACACTTTTATATTAATATTCACATATTTGAGCCTAGTGCTATTCCCAGGGCCAATTCTGTTGTAAATGACATTAACTAAAACCAATGAACTTTAACTTACAAGTGTTGCTTCTCCCTTGAGAAAGGATAGGAAAGTCGTTTCACTGTCTGATGCTTATGTTCTGCCACTTTAGGTTGAATGGGTTCTGTTATTTTTTGGATTACAGAATTGATCTTTTTCAAAAATCCATGAGGTTGATGAATTTGATACACCTAAGGATTGAAAAGATTTTTTTTTAAACTGCTTCATTTAAATCATTTGTAGAATGTACCATGGCTTTAAAAAAGTAAAAACTTTTAATCAGGATAATTAAAATTAGAAAATCATTATGGGTGGTGGTGTCCAAATGTTGAAATGAAAGGTCAAGTAAAGGTAGGATCATAGGAATACGAATCTTATGCAATTATGGTTCTAATCATGACAGAATGGGGTCCAATAACAGAAGTTGGATGATAATTTCCATATTACATAAACTTTCTGTAATAAAAAAAAGGCGCAGATTTTTGTTCAGAATTTATCCCCCATTACATTATACAAAATTCTGCTTCCAGCACCTTGTCCTTGCTGATTTGGATATTACTTTCATTTTTCTGGCCAAGGAGACTCAATTCCTTCTGATATCCTTAATTCAGATTTTCCTAAAATGATGGATGGGTTACTTTAAATTTGGAAATATAATTAAAATAAATAACATGATAAATAGAACTTGATCAGATACTGTTACAAAATTGAAGCCTCATGTTTAATTTTAGTTTTACTTAAAATAAATTACTTTGTACTCAAAGCTGTCTGTTCTTCCATTAGAGACATTTCCCTCCAGAGTCTGGGTTCTTCACTTAGTATATCATTAAATATTGATCCATTCCTCAATTTTGCACCCTGAACAGGTACAGACACATCTTTCAAAAGCTTAATATTCAATCATATAATATTCTATGGTGACAATGGGCTCTTAGAATTGAACTTCAAATATTCATTAGAAATTAAAACTAGATTCCACTGGTTCTTTTATGCTTCTAATTCACATATCCATGTCTATATATGGAATCATAATTTCACCATAATATAGACATTAAAATAATTTGACTTTTCAAAGTTTCTCTAATGAGAGAAGTATTTGACTGAAAATACAGAAATAATCTTATTTATGTAGACATACATTAAAATTTCCACAGTAGAGACATAGGCTAGAAGGTTTTAAACAAGAGTTTGTTGAGCTGACTGATCAGACTCCGATGTAACCCAGACTCACATGAAAATGTCTCTAAGTGGAAGAAGAGCCAGCCTTAGAGTACAAAGTAATTTATTTTAAGTAAAACTAAAATTAGACTTGAATTTTGTAACAGTACCTGTTCAAGTTCTATTTATCATGTTATTTATTTTAATTATATTTCCACATTTAAAGTAACACAAAGCTATAATAGATAGATTCACGCAATACACTAAACCAAAACCTATTAGGTTTGAATTAGGGCAATGATTGCTAACCTTTTTGTCACTGAGTGCTGAAAGTGCAAGCGCGCACACACTCATAATGCAATGCGTGCATGACCCCTCGCGACCCCAGTGCATACGTGCACAACTCTCATATGCACCCTGCCCCTGCACACGCGACCCCTGCTTGTGCCACACCCATGCGTGTAAGACCTCCGTGCATGCATGCACGACCCACATGTGTGCATCTTCCGCATGTGCGCAAAAAAGAGGCCCAAAAACAGCTGGCCTGCAGGAGGCGTGCGCATGTGTGGTGGAGCTGAGCTGGGGTGATGGCTCGCGTGCCTGCAGAGAGGGCTCTGCATGCCATAGATTTGTCATCACAGAACTAGGGCGTTAAGTAAATTCATTGAAATAATGGGACTTAAGTAATGATATGTTAGTCATTATTTCAGTAAATTCATTCTTATGATGATCCACCTCATCCTCTCATAGGATCCTCTAGAACTGTAGTCTCTTAAACCATGACTGGGAAAGATAAAATTTAGCAAAGTTAAGGCATACACAGATTTACGTCTGTAGAATAGCTAATGGCCTTGTTTGCTTTAGTATAGTCATATTTTCTTTTTTTAAATTTATTTTATTTAGCATGTACCGTAGTAATTCTTTTTCTTGAGATTTTTCTCAAGCAGTGCTGTTTCCTTATGTAATATATGTCGAATTGCCATTCCAAAGGCTGTCTTGCACATGACATAAAATCTAACATTTTAGACCTCAACACGCATGCACATTGAAGACAATAGTGGTTTTATCTGTGCGACCCTTGGTTACTTTGTACTCCCCAAATATTTTGGACTATTATGCTATAAATCATATCCAATATGGCTAAAATCAGAGATAATTCTAATTCTGACTGAAGAGCATCAGGTTGCACATTATTAATATCAGTCAAATCAGCATTGTAGAATGGGCTGAGTGGGGTGGCTGATGGCAATAGAAAAAAAACCTGCAGCTGAATCAAAAGCAAACACAGGAAGCCTGTTTTATACATGATTTTTGGAAAGACATATGATAAATATTTATAAGATTAACTACAAAATGGCACCAACTATGTCTACGTATCTTTTAAGGAACACATTTCTGCAATGCAGTGCAAGGAACATGCATAAACATTTATATCTTGCAGCATTACAATTCATACATTGCTCTATAAATTGTGTCACAAATTGTACCAAGAGGTTTAGTTAAATATCCTGCTTCTCTTACAGGCAGACAATTTTAATTTATGAGGAGACTATGAAAAGAAGTTAATGTCATGTCATTTAAATGTTTAGACCTTCTGATGTTAAAGAATACTAAAACCAACCTTTTTTGTGGGCATCTTCAGTTTCATAAACTCTGCTTCGCGGCACAAAACATTCCAAGGAGCATGAATTTTTATAAATCCAAGACCATGTATTTTTGTCTTTAAAAAAAACAGACAGAAAAATAAACCTTTAAACCAAATAAATACAAAGTGCCATTTGTTCAATTTCATTTATATTGCCCTGCAAGTTTTTCTTCTTTAAAAGGAGAACATAATGATTATGGGGCAAATAAAAGAAGGCTGATGGAAGATATATAGACCAGGTAAAGCATTTTGGCAGAAGTAAACAAAACCCAGTTTAAATAATATGCCTTAAATAAAGCTCTCAAAATCAACACTAACATTAAATGGTACTCTTTTCAAATGAAATACTGCTACTATAAAAAGTTACTAACCTAAATCTATCAGTTGAACATTGCAATCTGACAATTCACCAGAAACATTTGGCTACAATTTATTACTCATTTACTCTTTTCAGTGGTCCCACTCACTGTAATTGAAATTTCACTTTATTTATGCTCAAATTAATTAACATCTTCAAATACCTTGTCTAATTGACAAGATCATTGTTTTAATATTAATTATTTCAGATACACCAGACTCTCTTATCATTCAAAGTATTGATGCTAATGGATTTCCTGGGCAATCCACTTTGACAATCCTACAAATTTTTGTTTTTAAGACAATTTTCCAAAGTCTGTGCAAGTTAACCCTTCCAAGAAGACAAGTTCCAGAGCTAAGATCTGTTCTCTGTCTTTGATTTGATTGCCATTATTGCTGTGCTAGTTTACGCAAGCATAAAAGCTTGTTTTCATACTGCTGCCCTGAACACCTGCTTACAAGAAATACATTACTCAAGAGACATAAGTAGCTGCCAATCTGAATATGGCAGAGCTTCAAAAACATGTACAGTATTAGTTTACTTCATGGAGGAGAATTTAACCAATTTAATATATGCTTTCCTTGAAACAAGCTTTTACTTTTATCCAATATTAAGGTCAGCAATAAGTTTTCAGTGACACACAATTGCAAGAAATTCTTTTGTCACATATGCCATTTTATTTTCCTGTGAACATCACCGGACATCTACTTGTTTTTCATGTCACATATTGCTGAGTAGTGTCTTACTGAGTAGTTTCTTATTCATGCTTATATGGAAGACAGTCTCATTGAATTGAATGACTCAATTCAATCTTATAGATTCGTACTTATACTCAAGAAGTTAATAAAGGATTACGGTACTGAACTCTAATGTTCTACGTCTTTCCTAGGATTAGATCCTAGAGAATAGAGGAGGGCTTACATCCATATATTGTATTCAATTGTACAACTGGTATATCAAAATGCTTTGAAATAAACTATTTATTTAAAATTAGCAATAAATAGAGGTAAAATCATGAATAGTAGTAGAATTTAAATACTGAATGGCTAACTCATCAGGAGCCATCAGGATGTAGCCTACAGTTGGCCATTTATAGTTGATAACATCAAGCATGGAAAAGTTAAAAATGTGATTAATAAAGGATGTATCCTAAGAGTAAGAACATTGATAAAGACAAAATTAAATGGTGGAAACACCTTCAAAGCTTTTAATTAATTAATTAATTTAAAACAATTATATAGCTGTCCATTCTATATCAAAATCTGGGCAGCTCCCAATCAAGAATTAAAACAACATAAAAGCCATATTAAAACTATTAAAACCATAAGTATTAAAAACAAAACCTGGCACCAAGTCAAGCTATCAATACCAACGTGTACTGGAGTTACCAATACATAGGCCATATCTGTGATATCATACACTCCTAGAATTATTAACTACCAGTAGTTGCAAGTTGAACTAGACAGTTTGGACTGAAAAACAAGAAAACTGATCACTATTCATTATACATTAAATCCCTGTAGTGATATTGACACATTATACCTGCCTGCAAAAATGGAGGCAAGGTTTACTTCAAGTCAAATACATTTCTGAAGAATAAAATCATGCACACACTAATTACATTAAAAAAGCAGGCAAGAATGAGCTTTGATGCAAGTTAAAAACTGGAACCCTGAATGTGCAGGAAACAAAACATGAATATCAAAATAACATTATGAAAACACAGAGAGAATGCTGGCAAGGAAAAATATTACATGATCAATTTGTACAAAAGATTAAGGGGAAAGTGAATTAAGATAATACCTGGCAATGGGTGACAACTGAAACATTCAAGAAAAGAAACTGAAGGCTTGATTTTGTCTGCTCAAGAGCAAGTTATTTGAACTAATGTAGAGGAAATCTCTAAACTACACTAACAACCTGCTAATGCGTTTGAAAGCCTTGATGCTTATAGTCAGCTAGACCAAAATAGATAATAGATTGATTGATGTTTTAATTTAGCAGATATACCTGATATTAGGTATTAGATAGCAGGTGTTAGGTCAGCAAACATACTGTGTTCCAAATATACCAAATATAAATATATCTCAAACGATCCATCTGTTAAACTACTGAAATTTGCAGATGATACAACAGTGATTGGTCTCATTCGAGACAATGATGAAACTGCATACAGATGGGAGGTTGAACAACTAGCCTTGTGGTGCA
>JANHFT010001497.1:96499-110985 GCA_032467955.1 Pseudoxenodon macrops
CCTCCCACCTCTCTTCTTTTTGGCTCGGCAGCGTGGGTTAGCGAGCGGCGACAAGGGGGGACCAGTTCGGGGGCATGGCCAGCCAGCCAGCTTACCGGTACGGCGAACCAGACCACATGTCCGGTAACGGTTCGATTGAACTGGACCGAACCGGGAGCATTTCACCCCTGTTACATACTCACATTTATATGCAAATAGGGTTTGAACATGGTGTGTGTGTGTGTGTGTGTGTACCTGAGTATGTATGTATATCTATATCATATGTATATGTATATGTATATGTATATGTATATGTATATGTATATATAGGCAGGCAGGTAGGCAGGCAGGCAGGCAGGCAGACAGATAATAAATAGATATATGAAAAAACTGCACTGTCAGTATTATCCCATAGAAAACTATCTCTATTTGGTAAAGAATGTGCATGCAATGCAAACGTTCCTTCTTATATCTTGGTAAATATAAAATATGGATGCTGAGGGCCACATGAAAAATATATGATATTGAAGATTAGTTTCCAAGTGTCTTAGAAAAAAATATGCTTAATTACATGGGAACCTATGAAGGCTTTGAGATTCTCATTAACTTTTCAGCAACCAATCAATATACTAATAATTTTTATATGCAGAGTAAAATAAAAGGAAAAAAAAGGATAATTACATCTTCATCTCTTTCCAGCTCAAGACCAGCCTGCATAAGATTGCTTTCATACTCTTCTCTGCGGAATCTCTTGTCATCTTCATGATAATCCATGTGATGTTCACTTTCATCCATACTAAGCTGCCCTCCTTTTCCAGGAAGTGGTTTATCTTGCTTAACGCTTCGAGGCTCCAAATCATTTAAATGGATTCGCCAAGCGGGTGTCCTACTAAACTTCTTGCGGTGGTAAACCAGAATATAATCCACTTTTCTTTTGCCATCTCTAAAGAAAAGTCCATACTTGCAGTTGGCATCTGGATCTTGTGAGAATGAATTTAATAGCTGTAAATGAAATGAAAGTGATTGAAATAAACATTGACATTAAACAGGAAAATAGTTAAGGATTAAATAGTTATTTTCGGACACAGCAAAGATCACTAATCTTGCCAGATTGTAAACTTACAAAACACTGCTGTTTAATATTTAAAACTTTGTTGGTGGGTCAGGGGCCTGAAATGGTAAACAAAGAACAAACAAATAATAAGCCATCTGAGGTAACAGATGACTTCACTCATTTGTTTTGCACAGTACACTGGCTTTGTGAAATCTCTGTATGTTAAGATCTCAAGTTACTGCATCCTGAAAATCATTAGCTGATTTTCAACTAGAGATAGAGATTGCGTTAAGCGCTTTGGGATTTTTGTTTAATAGTGTCTTAAACATGTATTGAGATCACATGCTTTACTCTACAAAGGATATATGACTTTTTACTACTGACAAATACGTTAATATTATATTCAAATATTTGTCACTTTTCTTCATCATCTAAAAAAGATATCAGTTTTAATAGAGACTGAAAGAAACCAGCTGGTCATACAGCTCAGCCAAAAAGATCCATGGACTTCGGCCAGTAAGGGACCAAGGTTCAGTTTTTGCTTCATTTGTGATTTTTTTTCTCATGGAAAATTAAAATGGAAATACAACTGTCATCCTACCCACTGCAGTTTCGTGATAACTGGAAGTAGTATTGCAATTAAAGTTTACATTTTTCAAAAGATATGTGCTTCTTAAAAATAGGTTTCTGAGTAAAAAAATATAAAGGTTATGAATTCCAATTTATCTTCCATTAAAAGTACCATATTTTTTGGAGTATAAGATGCACCAGAATATAAAACACACCTTAGTTTTTGGGGAGGAAAATAGGGAAACAATCTGCCTACCAGGTATTCATCTGGCTAGCATCCTTAGTCTGGTCAGCTTCAGCACATTATTTTAACATTTTTTTAGGGTTGAAAAAAAAGTTTCTTCGAAGGGAGTAGCAATGAAAAAAGCCTGCAAAGACTTAGGGCTGAAAAAAAGCTTCTTCGGAGGGAGTAGCAATGAAAAAAGCCTGCAAAGTTTGCTTTACTCGCTGGTGCCTCGTTAGGTCTGAAAAAAAGCTTCGAAAAAGCTACATTTGGAGTATAAGATGCACCCAAATTTTCAGCCTCTTTTAGGAAGGGAAAGTGTGTCTTATACTCCTAAAAATACGGTAGTTGTTGCTTATTTGTGGATCATGATTAAGGAAACCATGGCTTGTGATAACAGTGTAATGTGTGGGCACATTTAATGTGGATAAACCAAGTTTACTCAGAAATGTACAGCAGGATCTGATTTACAATTCCTAAAACAATTACGACACTTAGGATTGTTATTTTATCCTCTCAAACTAAACTGTAGGTCACAGGATAGAACTTCTAAACAGAAGATAGCTTTCAAAATGCTGAAGTATTGAGTGCTACATAAATAGATGCACCTGTAAAGACTTCTGCAACTCACTACATTAGGAAAATTTGATATCTTAGAATCACCATATGACTAAAAAGATTGAGTTACTTTGGGCAATGAGAACTCATGCTGATGTTTCAGATTGGGAATGCCACTTATAAACCTACTTATCCTTAATTAAACAAAGTATTTCAAATCATTACTTTATTGGACTGTAAGAAGAAAGAAAACCCATCAATGCTTCCAAGTTTGCATGTGTGGTCTTTCTCTAGAGACCACTTTCTATAAATTGGATTGAGGCATAAAAAACAGATGTTTCCTTTTTAAGGGAAAAAAGTTTAATCCATCTTTTTTTATACTTTTTGACAAAGATACTCTGACCTTTTGAATCTGTGAAGTGTTTTTGTTTAAGAACTTTAGTAAATTTTAGTATATAAATTTTAGCTAAAGTGATTAAATGCCTTTAAAATCTGGAGTTATATAATTAGTTGGGTTTTTAAGGTTATGCTAGTCCATGATGGAAGACTGCATATAGACAATTTAATTTTTTAGTGATCTATTCAATCTATTATAGATTTTAAGACTGTGTCTCTGCTATTTTTTATTTCTGTTTTTGTACTGTCTATATTTATTGTAGGGGACCTATAGAACAGTCTTTAAAGAATTTTAATATTTTTATTCAAGGTGTGTGCCTGTTTATCTCTCTGTTTCTCTCTCTATATATACAAATGCACATAAATACAATTTACTTTTCCATTCATTATCACTGACAATGTCTAATTAGTTTCTTGTTACATGTGTTTGTATTGCTTTCATGTCATGTTTACTTATTTATTTATGGAAGTAAGAAACCTAGGCAGATTTCTCCACTAGAAAATACTCTTCCAAAGCACTGAATGAAACTTGTGTTTGATTCATAGTTTTGCAATTTATAAGAAATTAAATAAGGGTACAAGATTCTATTGAATGCAAATCAGCTACATTGCTTCATTCAATTCCATATTGCTTGTAAGAATTGTCTAGGGGTATAAAATATCGAATTTAAACAATCATTGTACTCCACCCACAATTGGAGTATATTAATTAATTTTATGAACTTTTATGTTCCTAACTAGCGTACCACAATACAATTTGGACTTCCAAATATTTTGAATCAATATAAAAATGTTGCTTCCATATTTGGCTCGATAAATCCTTAATGTAATCCTTTCAAAGAGCTGCTCCCCACACTATTACAATTATGAATTACCATGGCACCATAACTCCAATGCTTACATATATCACCCATTCTGGACAAATCATGTAGACACAGGAATATATTCTTTCCCCTTTAATGTTTGCATTATGGGAGAGAGACATGGAAGTGTGCAATTATACACCCTAATTGTAACATGTGCTTCTAAAAGTATTTTTTCAGGTCATTACATTATGTTTTTGTTACACTGATTTCAATTTTTTGTGGGAATTTTGGAAACCCCAGTGTTACATTTTATAACAAAACCTTTGTCCCTAAAAAGGACATATAAAGCCTGAATGCATTCAGTTATTCCTGCCAAATGCCATATAAATTCACTAACTGATAAGTAATTATTAATGAAAAGGGTACAAATATTTTCTCTCCACCATTTCTGAAAGGCAATTCAAGTTCTATAACTTTGCAAGTCATAGTTGTTCTAAGTTCTTCTCTTAGTGGAGTATTTACAATGCTCTATCAAGAAACAAAACATTGTGTTCCAATTTTCTTAATCTACTGTCTTTTTTATTCATAATTTTATTAGTTTATTCAATCACAAGGCCTTATCCTATTTATTAACAAGGTTTTTTTAACCATGCCATTTGTACTGTTATAACTTTGTCTTCTCTACATATATGGATTTCTAAGTCTATTAACTTCATTCTTTTATTTCTATTTATTTGTTAAATTTATGTCTCTGTTATTTTCCAGAATGACATGACACTCCTTCCTCCAGCTTTTTTCCACAACAACAATCCTGTACAATTCAAAATCATCCCTCAAATTTCAGGAGCTATCCACAGATTTGGACCTTGGTCCCTCTGTCTTGCTCCAATACTTTAATTGCTTTTGCCATCCTATTTGATATGTTAAAATTTAAAATTTGCTTTTTTAAGAATAGTTAAAACAATGAGCTTTGAAAATTGATTATATGTACAAAATTGGCTTATGAATATGTTAAGATTGTCACTTTGTTTCTGATCATAAATTGCAAAATAAGCAGATTAATTTAATTTAAAAATTCAAATTAAACTTGATTTTGCATGTCTGTAGGTTAAATACCACTAACAATTTAATTCTGATAAATAGTCACATATTTTAGAGGATTGCATTAATGTACATATGAAAAAATCAGTAAGATTAAACTTACTTTGTAAAGTTATACAATGTGGATCAGCGCAAAAAGTCAGAAGCCGTATATATTATTTCTGTAACGCAATTAGATGCAAAATACTTACCTACATATTTGTGTGTTTATGATTCAGAATGATGCAGTTCCAAAGAGAAACTTTTCATTATTAATTTTTATAAATTACCAAAAAGCTGTGCCATGTTTTTAGTGACTAATACCAAAGCCCTGCGTTTGGAAGGAATAAAGTACTGGAAGCTGTACAATGTCAGCCACAAAATTGTATGGCACTAAGGAAACTAAGCTGCATTATCTAGGTGCCCCCTGAACCCACAGACCAGGTGAGTAAACGGCTCTTCTACTCACCGTACTTTCTGTGCGCACATAGCCGATGTCTTCAATCGCTCTGATGTTGATGATGTGGATTCCCTTCTCCTCGGCAGGTAATGTGGAGTATTTCTCATTCATCCTCATTGTTGTTTCATTAGAAGCATCTCGGAAATTTTCTGGGAGAAACTCCACCCCATGAAATGAACCGTCAGGGTCTAAAGAAAAGAGAAACAGCTTAGCTTAGAGCTTTTCATGGCATCTCTTTTCCAGCTGGAACATGTCCAGGTCTGCCTCTCCCCCTGTCTTTTGTTTTCTGAAAGGACCTCCTCCCCCGTCTTCTCTCCCTTATGCTCCCCAGCTCTACTCTGTACACTTGTATGCTTTGCCCAGGTTCCTTCTTGGCATTGGCTCAGCTAATCAGCACTGTAGAAAAGATTCTGTGTCACAATATAGATGCTGCCAGACTCTTTAGACTGCAGTAGCAGCTGAATGAATTGAATGTCTAATTAATTGTTTCACAAACAGCCATTACAAATTCATTGTCCTCAACACACAAACAAATAATAGTAGCATATAAGCAGAACAAAACAGAGACCCACACGGAATATGCTGCATGCTAACTTACCTACACAGCCGTACCGTATAAATAATGTTATATAGTCAGAACATGAATTGAGTCGATTCTGACAATTGTAAAGAATTATGAAATTTTGAACAATGACAGTCTGCCAGTGTGTACACCTGAGCCCCTACTGTTACAAGTGTTAACAATGTAAGATGTAAGGCAGAACAAACGTATTACATAATGAACAGGAAATCATAAAATATGACATGCTTCAGTAATATAAAGCTGTAAGCTATAAAGTAAAAATGAACTTCTAGTAAATTCTAGGATAAGTGTAATTTAAATCCCAACTTTTGTATCACTAGTACATTATATAGATGCTGGTTTACTTACAAAAGTCTAATAGGTATGCATTATAACACAGCACATTTTTCTCAATTGTCAGCATGTTACACGAAAAGAATACCTCTATTGTGATTTTTTTTGAGATTGCCATCACTTCTTTAGTCAGTATGTGAGGATAACAGTGTGATTCAAGGCTCTTCACACCTCAAAGTAATCTATCATCTTGAATCTTACATTAAAGAATGAGATGTTCTAATGAAGATGGTATTTTAAAAGATCCAGAAAAGATAGGACATGTATAACTTGCTCCTCAAATTATTTTTCCCCATGAAGCACAATGTTTGGGTGACTGCCAGGCAAAGCTAGCTATCAAGCAACTATTGGCAGCACATCTCCAACTTTCCTGTATGAAATGCTATGAGCAATTCTATTTCGGACCTTCTTGTAGGCACATGATAGGATGCTCTGCAACAGAGGACAATTTTCATTGTAACACCGGTTGAATTGATGCAGCATCAAAAAAATAAAATAACAAACTATGAACCCAATCTGCCACAAATAAAAAGAATTGACTAAAACACTAATTGAAACTTTTCTCAAATTAAGACTGGAACTGGAACTTACGTGTACTTTTGAATCAGCAATTATTATAGTTTTAAAATTCTGGACAAAATATTGTTTGAGCAAGATATTACATAAAACACGGTCACTTTTTGAAGTTGAGCTTTCCCAATTATCTCAGAGATCTTGCAAAGCTTGATAGTAATGGCTCAACAATTAATAAAATTATAGTTGAGCAGGTCAAGGATAAGTTTTTTCCCCTTCTAGTTGAAAAGGGTAACTTTCTGTGTGCTGTATCAAAACCCATTTTGAAAAAGCAGGTAGGACTAACACCCTAAAAGTTGGATACTTAGGCTAGTTGCAAAACTTTCTGGGCAGGGATAGACTGACATCAGTTCTATGTGCTCTAGTAACCTCTTGGCTGGATTTCTGCCATGTGTTATATGTGGGGCTATTTTGGAAGTTTTGGAAACTTCAGATAGTCTAAAATAGAGTTGGAATATTATTAACTGGAGCTGGTCTAATCCATATTATGACATTAAGTCAGTGCTCTGCCAATTGCATTGGCTTTCTCACTCCCCCCCCACAGGCCCAATTTAAGACTGTAGTGCTAATTTTTAAAGAACTGAGTGGCTTCTGGCCAAAGTAGCTCAAGGAATTCTCCTTCGTATGCCTGATGAATTAAATGCAGGAGATTTAAACAATTTTATAAGGAGGATGTTTGTGGAATTCTTTAAAGAGAAGAAACTTGGAAACATGTAAAGATGTAAAGATGCAAAGAGATAGCCATGCTTGCACATACTTGCGTCCGAACTTTATCCGGTGTAATATTGGCGCATTATTACTCGGTTAAACTGGATGTCTACAGTTGTCTCTAATTCCAATGAACATGCAAACAACATGATGGATCATGATCCAGGTGCATATTTAGTTATTATTTATTATCATAAATACATCACAGAAATAATGGCCAGGTAAACATATATAACCGGACCTTGGTGTTGTATTTGGTTGGAATAAATTATATTTGTAGTATTATGAAGAAACTTTATTCATAACAAGATTATGTGGTTTAACCCAAAATAAAGTGTCAACCCAACTAAAACCTTTCAGAATAAAGTAAAAAAAGCTGCATATACAAAATTTTGAGAATAAACTTATTTGGGAATAAGAACATATCATTGAATTGCTTGGCTGCTATCCTAAATATACTTGAAGAGAAGATAATATCTGTAATATCAATCCTATAGCTCAGGATTTAACTATAGAGTCCTTGGTGCTCTTAGCTTTGTTATTTGCTTGTATATTTCAGATGATGCTATCTAATCAGGTAATGAAATGTATGCAAGCAGAAACAAAGCTAGAATAGCATCAAGAAGTCTACATACTTGAAGAGCTATTACTTCCAGCTGGTACATTCAGAATATTAACCACATCGTTTAACCATTTAACCATCATTTAAATCAATTTTGTTGTATATATGTACAATGACAATAAAGGTTATTGTTATTAACCAAAAGCAATATTTTAATAAGACCATGTGTACTGAAAGTTCAGACATTATGATAACTAAGAAGTGTTTTCATTGTTGCTTCACAAGATTTACTACTGAAGACTTAAGAAATCTTGCCAGTAAATTATTTGTGTCTGAGCTTATTCCAGAAGCTACCGGTAGTGTTAAATTGACTGAAATTAACAAGCATTGTGATCTACTGGGGAACGTTGTATTGTATTTTGAATAAATTAAATGTTAATTACAATGTTACAGTAACTTTTTAAATGGGGCATGTTACTTAATTCAAAATTAAACACAATTATTTTATGTATAAAATATATTTCTAAAACATCTAGTTTAATCATTTTGTTTTCTCAATCAAATAACACATTTGATAATAATGTGTTACTTTTAGAATACAGCAGTGCCAAAGAGCTAATGACCAGTAGTTGCTGTCTATTTACAAATACACAAACACACAATATAGATCTTTAGTATTCTTAATAGATAAAATTGTACAAAGAGTAGTTGCAAGGAAGTAAACTATTAAAACGTTCATTCAATTATTGTAAACTGAAGCACTGTAAGATTAAGTGAATTTCCGGAACTACACAATAATTTTTTTGTTAGAGTCAAGTATTTGCTCAATCTGTGAACACTAAATCCATCATTTTAATATCTATATTTTCCTTTTCTCACTTAATGTTCCATAAATATCACAAATATTGTAAAATAAATAGTGTAGTTTGGACTTCATATGTGCTTGTTCCATCAAAACCAACTCAAGTTGCTAATGGCTGATCCTTCCTCATTGTTATCAGCCACTCAGTTATGTCCAACCCTTGGCCACTCAATGGATCACCACTCTCCATGAGTCATGGTCATCCTGGTATCATTCTTTATAGTGTCCATACCATAGGTACTAAGGTGGTCCCTTTTCCTTTTTCCGCTGATCACTCTGAGCATGATTGACTTTTTGATTGAGTCAGCTTGCATGGCATGATCAAAATATGACAGTCTCTGTTTGGCAATCTTGGTTTCAAGTGATATTGAAGTGATCCTTCCTATGCTTCTTGAAATAGCCTGAGTCACATTACTCAGAAAGTAGGCCTTACAAGCAAAAATCCTTTTGTTACTCATCATCTGTAAAAAATGAAGAGACATCATTCTTGCTCTGAATTAAGTGATTCAGCTATCATTCAAATTTTCTGATAGTATTTCCTCAGAGATTTATAGAACACCCACCATAATGATGTTTCAAAAATGTTTGAAAACCTTGCTTTTCCTCCAGGCTTTGGAGTAAGGTAGCTGTTGAGCTCCTGTAAATTGTTTTTATTGTTACGTATAACATACTCTTCTGGACACATATGATGTGTTCCATAATTTTTATTATTCTTTGCTTTTAAAGAAAACTGCTTTTTAGTAAGGTGGCTTCTAAACTCCATAAATAAGTAACTAGACCCTTTAACCCCAGGCTTTTTCCCTGAAGAAAGTAAGAGATTATAAGATTTCTTCACGCATATGCTTGGAAATACTTTGATGCTTAGACTAAGATGCTCCTTGAATTTAAACATCAGGGAATAAAAAACAGATGATGCAGAATAATTGCTGTTTCCTATTAAGTTATTCCTATGCATGTTATTTCTTTAGACTGAGAAAAGATTTTGCTGCAGTTCTTCACCAATATCCTAATACCTAAATTGAAGATTGCCAACCTGATGTCCATCAGATTTGAACATATCTGTCCAAATAACAAAATGATTAACAATTAAGGATTATAGAAGTTTATTCAACAATGAGTCTTAAGAGTTGCAGTTCAGCACAAACACACACACAAACACACTTTTCAGTCTTAACAAATGCATCTTAAACTGGGGAGACATAAAAGCATCAGGTTGTCAACCATGGTTTGAAGTGGTTGCCCTTTGCACCAACTCATCTACAATACAAATCCTTTTCTTGATGTTTCAGGCAACAACGACCCACACAATCTCTCAAAATTCCAATTGTATCCACTGGCCTAGAATATTAGGCTCTAAACTTCTCCTTCTTGAGATAATATGTGTATTCCTATTTTGTCCATCCTATGCCTTCTCCAATTTGCTTTTTCTAGTTCACATTATATAGCTCATGTTAGTTGCTCTAATTAACTTCTTATATAAAGTTGTGGTCTCTGAAATGTTCCATTTTCATTGAATAGTCTTTCCCAACTTGCATCTCTCCAGAAATCCATGCCAGAATAGCCATCAACTGTATTGGCAGGTAGTCTAAAAATTATAATTCCAAACATCTGGAAGACTGCACTAAACTGAGTATGAGAATGTAGCTCTGTTATAAAATCTGAAGAGAATTCTGGATTTAAGGGATGGATGAAAAAAATATTCTATTAAAAGCATCAAGGGAAATGTGTATTTTTTGTATCTTCTAACAAACAAATACAAACACAATCAAGAAAACAATAAACAATCCAGGATATACAATTAGGATGAACAGTTATGGCATGCTGAGTAAGTTGCTTCATTTCAATGGCAGGGAACACATAAACTAAGGACTTTCAGGAACATTCTTCAAAGTATGTATTTGTTTTTGTGTGAGTATGTGTCTTCTTTGTCCTTTGCTTACTTTTCTAATGTAACCAGCAACTTGCCTCATTTAAATGCAACTGTACCCACAAATGTAAATTTTTCTTTGTTTAAAAAATGATAAAGTAACCATAAAAATAAATTAAACAATCTCCTTAAGATAAACTACCAGGAAAACTGTAATAAGGCCTGTCTCTTGTCAAAAGTTATTAGGGAACAAGCGTGACAGACTTGTCTGCAAAAAGACATAACTTGTACATAGGACATATTTAAGGTCTGTCAGTGATTTTCCTCTGTTGATAGATCTGCTTATTTTTTAATATACACATCCTTTTATATTTGAATTAATCTAGTGCATTGTACAAAACAGTGATTTATTTGCTGAAGGAAACAACATGGCTTTTCAGTACCTAAATTTGAACCCCTGCACATTACAGCCTTTTGTTTACCGAGATTATAAAAGAAGCAAGGTCTTAAACTAAAACCAGTCTCCTTATATTTTTCTTCCTTTTACATAAGAACTAAAGTCAATAAGGCTTTGCAAATCAATTAATACAAAAATAGAATTATTTCATCTAAAAATAAAATGTTTGATTGATTAATATGCCTAAAGTAGTTATTTTTAACGTACCTAAGTAACACTACTGATCAAACAATTGCACCCAAATGACAGTGAAGACAGCCATAAAATATTGGTGGTAAGGGAAAAAAATCTCAAGTTTTCCAATATAAATACCAATCCTGCAAAAGATAAACTAGTATTTTATCTCTTCCATGGCACTGAACCATCTAAGAACCACTATTTATTAATTAGATCAACCTTCTCCAACTCATTGCCTGTCTGCTCTCATATTGGCTGGGAATTGAGTTCAAACCCACCACATCTCCAGGAAATCAAGAGCAATAGTGGTATTCAGCCGGTTCTGTCTGGATCGTGCGAACTGTCGTGGCGACTGCGGGAGGCTCTGCCTACCCACCATGATGTCATGTGCGAGCACTGCGCATGTGCAGATGCGCATGCTCACATTTGCGAACTGGTAGGAAAGGTAAGTGAATATTCCAGCATTTTGTTTCTAACTGCAGCTAGCTAGTCTAGCAAGGCATGATGGAGGTGTTCTTTTGATTGCACCAACAACTGCATAATAAAAAATTTGATTGATTTTGAAAGCACAAAATCCTTACCATAGTGAATAAACACTCCCGTGCAAGTTCATTTTGTTTGCTCTAAAATTACTAACAGTCACATTTACTCAGAGTCCTAATAGCTTTGCAGTTTTTGGGAACGATAATCCTTATCTAAACTTTACATGAGGATTGGGACTAGCCAGTTTGCTGCAGTGGTTAAGGTACCAGGCCAGAGGTCTGTGAATTCTAGTCCCACTGTAGGAACAAAGCCAGCTGGGTAACCTTGGTCCAATCACTTTCTCTTAGTTTTAGGAATGAGGCAAATTATTCCTGAAAAACCTTGTCAGGAAAACTGCAGGGACATGTTCAGGCAGTCTCTGAGAACTGGACATGATTGAACAGAAGAAAAAAAGCTAAGCATATAACATATCTGGTAAACTGAACACATCTGAACATGGGAAGACTGTGAGATGAAGTTGTTCTGAACTATAATTAAAAAGGAAATTGTGCCAAATGAAATGTTTACTGGCGGAGAATTTTTTTGAAATACCTCATGGGACTGTGAATTGTGAATATTGGGTGCCCAAGCATAAAGTTTTTCAGAATCCCAATTTTTTAAAGAGAGGAAAAATAAGATCTGAATGCAATTGATAGGATAAGCAGATAACTTGGTATATTCATATCTATCCCAGTTTAAAAGAATTTATGTGAATCACCAGAGAAAGACTTTTCTAAGAACCACATGATTTTGCTATCCATGCCATCAGGGACATATTTTTTAGTAAATTTAGTAAAAGAGGCTTTAGTAAAATTTGCCAAATATTTGAAAATGGCAAACCTTTTCCTTTTTCTTTCATTTCACAAATTAACTTTCCTCACAATACTGAGGACTACAGTAGTGGCCAAACTTGTCGAAACCTTTTGGGAAAAATCAGCAGTGGCGGGATTCAAAATTTTCTCTACCAGTTCTGTGGGTGTGGTTTGGTTGTGGGAGGGTCATGTGACTGAGGGGGCATGTCCACATTGGACAATGTGACGTCACTCACACCCACTCAGTCACATGACCCCCCCACCAAGCCACAGAACCCAGTAGGGGGAAAATGTGAATTTATACCTAGCTACCCATTTTCTGCTCAGGCCTGGCCTAATCTGTCAAAGATCTAATCCTGCATGCTGCCCCCTCTCCCTTCACCAATCGCATGTGTCACCCCATTTCCCCTCCTTCAGAGACCCTGGCCCTTAATCTTGCTTCCACCTCCCACGCCTCTTTCGTTGTCCCACAGCCACTACCTTCCCTTCCCCCCGCAGCTGGCTGCCAGGGAAGGCAAGCCAGGGCTGTGCCGTTGTTGCCGCTGGGCTTCCCACCAGCCCGCATCTCACCCCTCTTGTTGCAAGATGCCTGCAGCCGCAGCTGCCAGCTGCAGGCTTCTTGCAGTGAGGTCTTCCAGCTCCACTCGGAGAAGCAACGCGCTGCTGCTGCCCTGTTCTATGCGTTGGCGCACCCCATTGCCTGCTGCCGCTGCGCCAAAGGGACTTGGTCAGGCATTCTTAAATTATCTTTCCATTGATATATAATTTTATTGTACTACTCCAAAAAAAGTGGTGTTATTAGCTAGTTTTGGAAAATACACTTTCCCCAAAAGGTTTCCACAATTGTGGCCACTACTGTATCTCAAGAAACACATAAGTAAATTTATTTTTAACACATATAGCAATGCTAATCAGATACTACGTTAAGTCACTGTTAAATAAAGAAGAGAAAAGAAAAATTAGCTATTCTTTCAGTTCCTATATAATAAACAGATCAGGGAACACTGAGTGTTGTATTCAAATCTCCCACCAAAATCACATTTTGATGATATGTAAACCCATTCTTAAATTTATGCTTTCCCTTTTTCAACTCATCTTGCCTTGTACAAGTAGTTCATAATTTTCCCCCTCTCCATTCTAGCTCTAAAACAAACCACAATTCACAATTTTATATGAACAAGCAATTTCTGATTTCCTTAAAACGTTGAATTATAAACAGAATCAAACAGTGCCTTCCAATCCTGATTCACAATACAAACGAAAATCAATATGATGTTCATATAAATAGATAAATTATGTTTGATAGAAACCAAGGAGATGAAGAGGAAAATGTAAGCTCAAGGATTGTTAAGATTCATATAGTGTCAAGTCTTAGTTTGATATTATGTTCTAAACTAGATCTATGTATTTGGCTTTGAGCTAAAACTTGGGTTAAAATATACAGTATATCAGCATAAAAGCACAACAGAAAAAACAGCTGAATGTTCAAATGCAAGTATTACATTGTCTATTAATATTTTAAATAAGTATGCTCATCTTACAACATTATCAACCAAAATTATGCATAATTGTTACAAAAATCAGTGAAATTATGATTGATCCCAAACATTATTCATTTGCACAACAATATCAATAGCACTTTGACTTATATACCGTTTCATAGTACTTTACAGCCCCCTCTAAGCAGTTTACAGAGTCAGCATATTGCCCCTAACAATCTGGGTCCTCATTTTACTGACCTCGAAAGAATGGAAGGCTGAGTCAACCTTGAGCCAGTCAGAATTGAATTGCTGGCAGTTGGCAGAATTAGCCTGCAATACTGCATTCTAATTTATTTATTTATTTATTTATTAAATTTTTATACCGCCCTTCTCTCAAGAGACTCAGGGCGGTGTACAGCCAGC